>JAAGKR010002117.1:0-12500 GCA_011419295.1 Clarias macrocephalus | reverse complement strand
ATAAAAAGGAGGGGGGAGGGGGGTGAATAATAATAATAATAATAATAATAACATGTGGCCATGAAATTCACAGCTTGTAGATTTGTGGCCTCAATATAATGAAGAAATTTTATATTTGAGTCAGTATACACGCTATACATACTTTAGTATGAGTCCATAAACAAAGGGCCAAAAAAAAAAAAAAAACACAGGGCATTAAAATACTCATTACAAAACCAGGACATAAACAAACTAAATATGAACCAACACGAAACATGTGAACACCACAGAGCAGAAAACATGTTACAGGACTGACAGACGCCGCATTACAGACATTCGAATTCATTTAGTTGAAATTCTGTACATTGCAATTAAATATCACAGCATTGCATTTTTTCAAAAAATAAAAATAAAAAATTGCCTTCTCAAAAAAAAAAAAAAAAAAAACCCATTACATTTCTGACAGAACTCTATGGACCATTCTCCTACACAATGAAATAAGACCACACCATACTGTTTGTGTGTTTGTAAATGCTTATCCAGGCAAGGTCATGTCTATTCAACGAGTTCAACACTCCTACCCACCAGATGGCCCCTCCAAAATAATAAATGAATACAACTACAAGCGACTGTCCGATATTCCCCAGTAGCACCCTGCTGCTCCATATTAATGATCCTATGGGCCTAGATGATGCATTTGTCTTATCTTAACAGCTGTTTGGATCAAAATGCATGCCAGATACGTTTTATTTCTATAAATCCTCAAGAACGGCTATGAATTATTCATCTGACAGACACCTTTAATCCGGAGCGACTTACAAACCGTGTTAGTTTTATTTATCAAAGAAATGTGAGTCCTACTTTTGACATGCCATGCTTGCAAAACCGCAACCTGTTTTTACAACTTGAGAAGAGCCTCTTTAAATGTTCTATTATCCAAATAAAAACTACAAAGTGGATTTAGAGCTGTATTATAGTGCACACATAAATATTGGGTGGCTTTTTGGGAGTCTAATAAAAAAAAAAAAAAAAGAAAGCCTCCATTTTTAATAGAATAATGCAACAAGGTTCTGATAATTTCTCCATTATGGTATGATAAAAAAAAAAAAAGGAGTTATCTTCTTCTTCATCTTTTACGTCTTTCGGCTGATCCCGTCCAGGGGTCACCACAGCGAATCATCTGCCTCCATCTAACCCTTTCCTCTGCATCCTCTTCTCTCACACCAACTAACTTCATGTCCTCTCTCACTGCATCCATAAATCTCCTCTGTGGTCTTCCTCTAGACCTCCTGCCTGGCAGTTCCAACCTCAGCATCCTTCTACCGACGTATTCACCATCTCTGCTCTAAACATGTCCAAACCACCTCAATCTGGTCTCTATGACTTTATCTCCAAAATATCTAACATGGGTTGTCCCTCTAATGGACATATACTTGATCCTATCCATCCTTGTCACTCCCAAAGAGAACCTCAACATCTTCATCTCTGCTACCTCCAACTCCCTTATCCCTTATCCAGGATAAAGTTTTAGTTGCGTATTAGTTGTCTCAACTATTTTTCCGACCAATTTCTTTCGGAAATATTACTGCTTCCAAATGACTGTGTACTAGTGTTCACACAACATCCAAACTGCATCAAGTCCGGTTTCACAGATCTCAGAAGTTAAGTGGGTTTTTATCCTTTTGTCTGTTTTCCGATGTAATGTTTTGGTAAGATGCAGTTGCTCGGTATTTCCTTGTGGCCCTTGTTGTTTAACAAAGCATTCACTAGCCTCAGCAGCACGCTCCCTAGTGGACATGGGTAAGTGGTGTGTTTCAGTTGAGAGGTGAAAATAAATGCTAGACATGCACTGAAGTTTTGAAGTTGTATTGACAACGTTGTGTTTTCTTTCGTTCACTGTTACCTCAACATCACTTTATTAACGTTAGTCCGACATCATTTTATTGAAGTCATTCAAACTTTCAAGAACAGCTTGATACCAGTGGTGTCACAATAACCATAAGACGACCTTTTGGCAACCAAAAATCTCTGCCATGTCACTCCGTACATCCTAAAAGGTGTTTAAAGGCATAAGGTAACAAGCCCATTGGTGAGCAAAGATAGCCGATGTCAACGTTCTTTGCAGAAACAGATTTGTTATGTCTGAAATACTCTAATTGGAAGACGCTGCAAAAAAACTCATAGGAGAGCAACAGGAAAACAATCTATCCTTATTACTCAAGTGTAGGTTGAAAAATTACATTTATGGCATTTGGCAGACAGCCTTATCCAGAGCAACTTAGATTTATCTCATTACACATATGAGCAGTTAAGTGTTAAGGGCTTTGCTCAAGGGTCCAGCAGTGACATTGCGGTGGTGCTGGGGTGTGTGAACCTGGTCCCTTTCGATCAGGAGTCCAACATTTTGGCGGCCCATGTTACCCTACTGCCACATACTTTTTATTCAGTATAGATGCTTGGTTAAGTGAACAGCAAATCTAAACAACAACATTGGACCCTTTTCCAAGTATTACTGTATAAACATAGTCAAGTGTCAAATTTGTCAAAATGTTGAGGGTACATCAATTTGGCAACATTTTTGACACCATTGGTACTGTATCAGGTTGTTTTTAAAAGTTTGAAGAAGTGATGTCAGACCAACATGACGCTGGGATAAGATGGACCAAACAACCCCAACACAATGTTGTAATGCTGAGCACCACAAAATCACTTAAGAAACAGCAGCCAACTGCAACTTCCCAAAACATTAAATCCCAAAAGAGCCCAAAGGGTAAAAACCGATTTAACATCTGAGATCTGCGAAACCAGAAATGATGTAGTTTGGATGTTGAGCGAACACCATATTACAGTACAGTAATTTGGGATGTCTGAGGACGATGATGTGTTTAACGGTAATATTTCTGGATGAAAATTAAACAGAGAGGTAATATTACAACTGACAAATCTGAACCCTGCAGATGTGGTCAAACAGATGTTATGCTACAAATAATGGTTGAAGTTCCTTTGGTTTGAGGTTGTATTTGCAACGTTGTGTTGATGTCATTTATTCAACATTATCACAACGATATTTTATCAAAGTTATCCCAACTGTGAAAAACAATGTTGTCTCGTCATGGCTACATGACAATGGTCAATCAACATTAGATTAAAACCATTATACAGTGTATGATGATTATAGAAACCAGATAGAAAGAAAAGAAGTTTACTGATAAACCTGGAAATAGAGCCAAAAGGTTAACGCTCAGCACATACTTCAAAGCCATGGAGGACTTTCTGTTGCAATGCTTTATGGAACACAAAGCAGGTCAAAGCATTCAGTGCCATAAATAGACCGCCAACTATTTCATGCATTGCCCCAAATCAATTTGAATCCACTTTTTGAATCTTGAATCAAATTTCAATAAAAATACATAGCTCAGTACATCACTCCATCTGGCACTTCAAGCTGAAGCTTCAATAGCCGCCACTTGCTCGCTATAGACACCTTCCACTTAAGCTGCAATCTGTCTAAGCACCCCTTGCCACTTCAGCGTAGTTCAGAGAAAGGTCGACAAACAGGGATCACGAGGGTCTGCGTGGTCGTGTGGTCGCGACCCGTGCCACCTGGAGAGATGTCATAACAAGTAAAAGCTATCGAGTGGGGAATACGGATAAAAGAGGAGGTGTTAGACTGAGTCCTCTTGGCTGGCTGCATAGCGAGGATCTTGGTTAATATAATGCCACAGCAGCTGCTCAGTGTGCATGGGGAGGTGAGCCTTTAGCCTCAGCTGTCACTCACTTGTCCTCGGATCTGCCGCAACCTTGATATTGTTCCTTCAGACACCAAAAGCTGGCTTGGGACTACTTGTATTTCAGGTCAGATTTGAGTGGTTTCAAGCTGCGACCTTGCCTTCGCGGATCATTTTACAATAAAAACAAAGTAGCAAATGGTATAACTTGCTGATGCCTTCAAAATAGCCTTTGGCGGGTTTAAAAATCATGCACAAGTGTGACTATGAGTAGGGTGTGCCTACTTGCTCTCCCATTTGTTCTCCTTGAACTCATAGTCAAACCCAAACCCAGGGAGAAGGAGTGAATCAACCTTAAAGGGGACCTATTATCCAAAAGTCACTTTTAGACATTTAATTTAATGCAAATTAAAATGTTCCCCTATTGCGCCCTCATATACAGTGAGAAGATCCCCTCTGATGGTTTGTTGCTCATTTACAGTACAGTACATACAACTATCAGCCATAGCATTACATTGCAAAACATTATGCCTAGTTTTGTGGAGGTTCCCAATTGTGTTGGCGGGGCAGATCTGACCCCTCGGAGCATGACTACACAAGACCTCTGTGGGTGTGCTGTGGTCTCTGGCGCCAGGATGCTGGCAGCAAATCTGTGGGATGTAGTGAGCCTTTCTATCATGGCCAGCATTGACATTTCTTGGCGATTTATGCTGTCTGTGGGGATTGGATCTAATGCTTTAGCCTTTGTTGCCCATGGACATTGATGAGCCCTGGGTGACCATGATCCTGTCAACAACATACTGGTGTATAATTGATAATCAGTGTTAGTGTGTTGTGGTACTAATGTTACGGCTGATCACGGTAGACACTAAATAGACACATTTAAAGGAGGAACGAAATGGAGGGAGTTGGAGGTCTAAAATATGCATCTCTAGGGTGTTTCAGCTGGAGCCCTAATAGACAGCATGGAGGAGCTTTCTGCAACACTCACTCACCATCTATATCGCTTAATCCTGTATTCAGGGTCACGGGGGCCTGGAGCCTATCCCAGGAGACTTAGGGCACATGGCAGGGTACACCCTGGAAAGGGTGCCAATCCTAGGGCACAGACACACACACATACACTCACTACGGGCAATTTGGGAACACCTAAATGTCTCTGGACTGTGTGAGGAAACCCACCAAGCACAGGGAGAACATGCAAACTCCATGCACACAGAGACGGGAATCGAGCCTGGCCGGGGATCCAAACAAAGGTGATGAAAAATATCGGTGAAAATTACAAACGTGGTGCCTCATTCAAGTTCTGTTGCTTATTATTCCCAGTATTCCAACGATAGGATCTTGGTCGCACTTGGGTGAAGCAGGTAATGTTGGTGCCTCTGGGGTTTAATCCTGTAATAGATCCATTCAATGCATATTCCTGGCTCAGGCCCAGTGGTAGCAGGATTGGTTCTGTCAAAACGGCAAAAGGTTTAAGCTCTGATCTGAGGAATAAAACACTTGGGGATGTTTTATCGATAACCAAAAGGAAGCCGATTTACCTGTCAATACCCCAAAGCTGATAGTTTTCCTATAACATCATCTCTCAAAGAGTTTTCCTGGCCTTACAACACATGAAATTTCCCACAATTTTTCTTTTTTTTTTTTTTTTAATTGAAGAATAACAACATGCTTAATAACAACATGTGGAACATCCATGACACAAGTTACCTCTCGTTACCACTTACGCAATAACGCTATATATCTTCACAAGCCTTTCTTTCATTTATGCCGTCTATGTATCTCTCTTGAAATGAATAATACGAACAAAAAGTTGGTACAAAGAGTCACAAAAACATTTTGACAGTCATTTCAAGATTTCATTAACAGCATTGCGGTGATAATAGAAAAAATATACGAAACGGCACTTTGATATCAAATTGAAATGCTCGCAGAGGTCAGAATGGTCTGTAGCCTCAGCTAGCGTAATTTTATCGATATATGCTAATGCACTCTGCTGCTTTTCTCAGCACCATTTAGTATTAAAGTATTCATAGGCAGAATATAAGATATACAGCTTGAAACGCTTTATTGGGGAGGGGGGGGGGGGGGGGACTGCGAATTCAGCGATTACAAAGAGATTTTAAATAAGGGTGGACCAGGACATGAGTTTGTATCGCTATTGTTATTGAATGGAAATCAACAGGAAGTAGGAAGAAAAACCATCACGATGGCCCCCTTTCCATCCCCTGAGACACTGGTGTTTTGATGATGGTGGTGGACAGTCTGGTCTAACACATTGCTCCCATTGGGGCACAACTGTGACTGTTACAGCACAAAAAAATATGACTTCAAACTGATAAGCATTTCGTTGTGTCCTGCACACAGTGGCGGAGTCATCTTAGACGGATAGAGGTGTCTTTATAATTTCATCGCTGTGAATTTGCCCTAAGGAAATATAAACTTTTGTACAAAAATATAGAGTCGAGGTTTTGCGGCGCTCGTATATGGAGAGCACAAATCAGCAGTGACAGGTTAGTTATTTGAAACAAAATGTTCTCGAACGCTGTGTATTTTCAGGTGTTGGTGATGGTTTTGGTGACATGGAGCCGAAAGAGCAGAGGTCAAAGAAGGTCAGGAAACTTCTGAGAGAAATAATGAGCATTGGGAATAAGGGTAAAAAAAAAAAAAAAAACAGGCGGGGGTGGGGGAGGGGGGGTTTTTCGGTTTGGCTGCTGGCGCGCACAGAACGAGAACTGTATTACAGTAATGAGTCAGCAGGGAGGAAAACGGCATGCTGAGAAACGGCCGGCGCCAGAACCGTGTGTGTGAGAGAGAAACAAAGCCATAGGACAACTGCACGACAAGGTTATCGCCAGGGGAGCTGCTCTGTAGGAATGCGAGTGTGAGGGAAAGGTTAGGTGGGAGATTGGGATCAGAAAGGTCAGCTTTGCGGTTATTAGACCACCAAGGCATCATGCTTTCATGCACTTGATATTCGGTCCCACAGCCACCAAGATATTGCTCATCCATATTTAAGAGATGTGCCCAGCGAAATCATAATTCTGAGAATTTGTACATGATCCAGGGGAGCCTAGGATGGCAATCATCATACAGTATGGGTCAGGTTGATTGATTAAGGTCAGACACGCCGGAATGGTATTAAAAGAAAACATCTTTGCCCCACAGGTTAATGTGAATTAGTCATATTTGACTCAAGTAATTTAATTAAACATTAAGACCCAATATACTATATATATATTCAACTAAAAGAATCGATTCAAAGAGTCAACTTGCTGATAGACAGACACCATTAATTCACATTTATTTGTGGGCCATTACTTTTGCACAGCAAAATGCTTCCATGGAAACATCCGTTCAACATATTTATTTATTAACAAGAACTTTACGCTGAGATGATCAGTTCTCAGAGCAAATAAAAATGCTGTATATTTTTTTTTCTAATGGATCACATACAGTACAGTGTGTTGCCAGTGTACATACAGTATATACAGTATATGTGAATACAGGTATGAATTTGTGAAGGTGTATGTGAATTTATTATTATAATTTATGTACACAGTCATAATTTTAAAAAAGTATTTCTGATTGATTGCTTGATTGGTTGATTTGCATATTTGTCACACTTAAAGACACACACACACACCGTGCGTACATGGTTCTCAAAATTTATATTACATGTGTGAGAACGTATGTTAAAATGAAGAGATAAGAATAAAATAAAGTCAGTATAGCAAATACAATGTGCCGTATAAACATTAAAATACAGGCGCAACTCAGTTAACTAGAATATCATGGAAACGTTTGTTTATTTCAGTACATCGGTTCAAGAAGTGAAACTCATACAGTATATTATATTGAGTCATTACACACAGCCTGCGTAAGTGTTTATTGCCTTTATTGGTAAGACAAAAGGTCAAAGCTAAAGAAGAGCGCTGTACAGTAGCTACGCACATTAATGGAGTCAGTGCTTCAAGAGCCACCACACACAGATGTGTCTTAGCTGGGCTAAGGACAAAAAGGACCGGAGTGTAGTTCACGGGGCCAAAGTCCTCATTTCAGATGAAAGTAAATTTTGCATTTCGTTTGGAAATCAAGGTCCCTGTGTCTGGAGGAAAAGAGGAGAGACACTGTTATGATATTGAGTCTATTTGTATTTTGCGCTCTGTTTGTGGGATGAGGGGGCAATCGGTTGGTTGCTCTACCCTTGTTGATCCGGCCTCCTACCTGATGATTGGTTACCAAGGTGACCCAGAGGCCTACTTTGGCCCTACAGTGCTGCGTTTTGATTTCTTCCTTTTCTTGTTGATGGACTTGTATGACCATTTGTTTGTTTTGACCAAATTTGTTTTGATGTTTTTGACTTTCTTTCGTTTGGTCGCTTTGTTTTGTAAACACATTTTGTACTGTATATATTAGTACATATTTCTGTATGTAGTGGCTTAATAGGTAGTCGATGCCATTTTTGTTTATACCTCGTTTTCTCATGGTTGTGGTTAGTCAGGGGAGTAAGGGTAGTGGCTTCGTATTCCCGTTTCTTTTCTTTTGGTGCAGCATTGGGTATTTCACTTCGGGACTAGCTAGAGGGAATCTTGTTCGTTATTTTGGCCTGGTTTGATTCTGAAGCCTTTAGCCACTTTTTGGGGATTTGCTCATTTCCGTTTGTTGTAAATAAACACTAAGCAAATACACTATTGGTCTCGTTCCCTTTTTAATTTATTTGACCATTTAGCAGATCCAAGGTCAGCGCAGCTGTCTACCGAGAGGTTTTGGAGCAATCTCATGCAGAACGAGTCTTTCACATCACTGTGGATGAATTTTAGCCGACTCTTCCGTGCAGAATTGTTTTAATTTGGCCTCAAAGGAGTTTTGTTTAAGGTCATGCTACATAATCTCACTTAGATTAAATCCAGACTTTTGACTCCAAAACCTTAATTTTGTGTTTTGGAGCCATTCAGAGGCGGACCTGCTGGGTCTCCTTCAGGATTTCCTGGTTCCATCAATTACGGTACATCATCCAGGTCCTGAAGCTGCAAAGCCCCAGACCATCATACTACCACCACCATGTTTGACTATTGTTATGATGTACATTTTTTATTAAAAATCTGTGTTAGTTTTATGCCAGATGTAATGGGAAGCAAACCTTCTAAATGGTCAACCTTTTTCTCATCATTGTAGAATAGTTGTCCAAACGTCTTGGGGATAATCAAGAAGTGTTTTGGCAAATGTGAGACGAGCCTTTGTGTCCTTTTTGGTCAGCAGTGACTTTCACCTTGGAACTCCACCATGGATGCCATTTTTGCCCCCAGTCACTGACCTTAACCGAGGCGAGTAAGACCTGCAGTTCTTTAGATGGTTCTTAAATGTGCTCCTGGAGGAGTCGTCATTGTACTCTTGTTGAAACGTGAAATTCAGTGGAAATAAAAAAAAAATATATATATATATATATAATCATGTGATTGGGTCAAATTATGAACAATTGGACAGTTGCTAAGCTAAGGATTGAACCCTGAAGCTGTGAGAGATGACGCCGCATGCTATTTAACAAAAGGAGCATTAATATGTACTGTAGTGCAATCTATGTAATTAAGTGCACTTAAATTTCCATTAAAGAAACACTTCAAAAGCAAAGTGTCCAGTTTTTTTCCCTCCGTAATGAGCCTTTTAAAGCGATTGTTTTCAGGATCACACTTTTGGTCATTTCTGCAAGTGCACCCCCATAGGCATCAATTATCTCAAATGGCCTGCTTCATTAAACTAAGAATCAGTGTTGTATGCGCACTTCCTGTTTAACAGCTCCTGTTCTTTGCCCCTGACTGAACAGTTTTTTTCGATTCATCCATGACTCGTATTGGATTTGCAATTCGGATCTAATCGATAAACCCAGCACTTGCATCTTGACTTCAGCATGTCTCCCTGTTCATGCACCGCTTCATCATACCGCGGTGCGTACAGTATTAGTTTACACTCGTTCTGATGTTAGCCCTTGCTGTCGTGCCTCACACTGCGCTTGCAGGCTTATTTTTTTTCATATCAAGGTGCTTTTTATTGGATACAGCTGACGGATTATGTGGAAGATGCGTAAGAGATAGGAATTGAGACTCCCGTGTGGCGCAACTAAAAAGCGCTCGCTTGTAAAAGGGGAGGAAAAATATCTGTGCTCTCTGGATGGGAGGAGTGGTATTCTCTCTCTCTCTCTCTCTCTCTTTATATATATATATATATATATATATATATATATATATATATATATATATATATATATATATATATATATATATAAAATGTGATTAATATAGAAATTTTAACACATGATTTTTTTTTTAACGCGCATTAATTGTATGACCAAGGTTGACCCTAATGGCTTCCCATAATGGCAGCAGTTACCTGGCCGTGTGTGATAATGGCACATTTGACACGGATAATAAGATGACTGAGGAAACATCACCAGGTGTGCTGAACTGCAAGTTTCATTATACAAAGCTTCTAGATGGAAGTTTGGATAAAACCAAAGTGTGCTCGAGCTACTTTCAAGGGGAACTAATTTTCCAAGACTACATTAAGTGTAAGCTGTGGGATTGGTGGCTCAGGTGGCTAAGGCTCCAGGTCAGGGGTCTGCAAGTTCGTTCCTAGAGAACCTGAAAAAAATAAAAATCTCACTTGTCTGTAGCCTTAGAAATCCTGAAGACCTTGATTAGCTTGATCAGGTGTGTTTGCTTGGGGTTGGAGCTGAACTCCATCAGGATCGCGGCTCTCTAGGACTGAACTTGCCTATGCTCTTGCTCTAGGTTGTTGATGCTTTGATCTGAGGATCCGGGTTCGAGCCCTGCCATCAGTGGGTCGCCTCACCCCATACAATCGAACCCGTCATGAGATTTCAATTTAATGGCCCCATTCATATACATCAGGGGTGTCCAAATCCAGTCCTGGAGGGCCAGTGTCCAACACAGTTTGGTGCTTCTTCTTCTCAAACACAGCTGATTTAACTAATCTGTTAATTACTATGTTACTGTTAATCACTCAGTGGGTGTGTTTAGGTGTTGGTGAATTACAAACTGTGCTGGTCACTGGCCCTCCAGGACTGGATTTGGACACCCCTGATATACATGTTCATGTGTGTATATACTCACTCACAGTGAACTCTGAGTTCTGTTATCAAACTTGGGAGAAAACTAAAGCTGAAAATGTTTTTCAGCCGAACAAACTAAAAGATTAAAGTGCCGCTGCATCACTCTATTCAGAGATCTAAATAAAGCAAGGGCTAAATCCCTTTGAACCCCCATCAGCATGGCATCAAGGGTAATGTGACTAACTGTTAACCAAAGTGACAATGTCATTAAAAGAGGTTGAAGCTTGCATGTTAATGATGACGATTACTATGCAAGTCATTCAAGGCGGAAGACAAGCAACGTTTAAAACAGATGTCGATAAGTCCGGAGTTTGGGGCTCGGATCAAATTTTCACAAAAAAAAAAAAAAAAGCGATGACCTCTGAAGACGCTGATCCTGTGCACAAACTACACGTGTACAGTAAGTCAACAATTATTTGTACGTTTTGTAAGCCACAAGGCTGAAATCAACCTAATTAGAAAGCAATCACGGTTTTACCTTCCCTGCCGGCTTGAAAACAATGTTTCCCCAATTACCCAAGTGTCCTTACGCTGCATTTTATAGCGCTCCGCTGCTCGTTTAACTTCGGGAAAGCCTCATTAATGAGGCGAGAAGTTAAATTAGGTGTGTTCGTTGTGTTGGGGGAAAATACCAGAATGTGCTCTGGATCTGGGGTCTAAAAAGGTTTAAGAAGCACTATATTTCTGTTTATTTTAAAGGAATGGTGAAACACGTTCTACGTCTGCACATTAAGCTGTGAAATGGAGCGGGCCAACCCCGTGTGCGTGAGGTCGTCTGCCTCTTTTCAACAGATGAAGAACTATATTAAAGACTGGACCCATCTTGTGCGGGAGCAGATCTCCGGGGTCCCGCGGCCGTGCGAGAAAGCGAGCTTGCTCTCTGAGTGAGTGAGAGATGGGGGTTTTTTTTCTTTTTTTTTTCTTCATTCTCATCGCTGTGAGTACACAGTATGCAATATTGGAAAAAAAAAAAATATATATATATATATATATATAAATAAATGAAAAGAACACGCATCATTTATCACGGGCAAAATATCGAGTCTAAAATGGCATGTGTGGCTCAAACGAGCAAGAAGGTGCTCCTACCTGGAATGTTGCATCAGTGTTCACATACTGTATCCCTTTATTTATTATACATCCAAACGGTTTAGCTGGAGCCTTCTCAGGTCATTTATTCCTACTCATTTATCCCTTCCTGTAAATAATGAACATTTCCATTCACCGGGACAAATTCCTGGGTAAATACTGTACGTGCGCCACATCAAGTGAAGTCGATTAACTGTTTACGCTTCGGCCTGATTATCTCTCTGTAACTGTGCATTACTGATAGCACCTGATCTGCCGCCGGCTCGAGCTTAAAACCACATGCAAAAGGGTTAAAAACTCTTTTTCGACTATTGGCAAAGCAAATCGTAAGAATACTGCCGGCAAGATCTGCTGACAGTCCACGCAGGAAAATTAAATGCTTACATCTTAGAAATTGCTCAGCGGTGCATTTAATCAAAGGGCATTGAATTTAGTTTGTTCTGAAATGCTGATGTACGGTTTTCGGGGACCGAGTCTTCGGATTAGGACGAATGAGATATTTATTGACTGACTCCGGTACCTGTAGCCTGAATGCAATTTCTCTGTTGTTGTTGTGTTTTTTTTTTTTTTTT
>JAAGKR010002116.1:0-103675 GCA_011419295.1 Clarias macrocephalus | reverse complement strand
GTCTTGATATACGATTAGTACACACGCTTTGTCTGCCGAGCATCATATGATCACAACTGAGCCTATGGTTCCTCTCTCTCATGCGCTGTGGTATTATGGGTAATCGTCTCCCATGCTCAGTCTCAGTGCACATGCGTCACTCGTATAGTCAACATGTGTGCGCGCGTTTACTATTTACTATAACATTGTGACCATGTTGTTTCCACGCATTAAGCATTTTTTTATATTGTGCCCTAGTGTAGTGTCTGTTCTTTAACAACTGTACTGAAACAGCGACCCTCATGAAGAAAAGGTTGTAGCAGTGGGGGAAATAAAATTGTTTAATGACAATGCAATGTCACATTTACACGAAATCCTCAAATTACGAGTTGTTTGATATACAAGCATGCTATATATGACCTCCTGCCTTACCCTGAGTAGTAGGCCCTCTCACCCGCCGAGGGAGAGACTCCACTAGACCTCTGAAGATATGCTGTTGTATCTGGCCGTCCATAGCAGGTTCCAAAAATGCTTCAATGAACCTCGGCTGTCAGTGACCCTGTCACCAGTTTATAATTTTTACTTACTTGGACCACTTTTGGTAGGTCCTGACCACTTTACACCAGGAACATCCTACAAGTGCTGCAGTTTATGATGCTCTACCCGAGTCATCTAGCCATCACAATTTGCACTTTGTCAAAGTTGCTCAAATCCTTAAGCATGCAATTTTTTTCTGCTTTCAACATGCTGTATCAACTTCTGGGGCAAAATGTTTACTTGCTATCTAATAAATATCTCCCCCACTTCTATCGAGATAATGTTATTCACTTCAACTGTCACTGGTCATTATGTTATGGTTGATCGTTGTCTATGTTACCTACATTTTGGTTCTATTTATCTGAGCTTGAACTGTGATATACCCTGTTTCTTTTTTGTTTGTTTTGTTTTTTGAGATAATTAACATTTTTCTGTCTTCTCAGCTAATCAAAAATAATAAACTACTTGGGAACTTGACTATGAATTTGCTCAAGTTATTAATTTCTTTCTCCTCATCTACAGTATAATAACATTCTCTTTTTTTCACACACATTTGTGAAATAATTCCACTTTCTCTTTAGTGTTATTCGTCCTCATTTCTAACACTGCCATCGTTGTTGTGTACTTCAGTTTCTGAATCTTCACCATCAGCATCTGCTCCATCCTCAGAACCTACGTACCCTTTCCCAGTAGAAATAAATGATGCTGTTGTACTTTTATCAGTTTGGCCATCTTTATACTGTAACCATTTTGCAGCCTGTTTAGCAGGAATTTTCATCCCTTGAGCTCTAGCTTTTGTTCTAACAACTGATTCAGACTCATCCTCATCTTCATCGCCTCCTTCATCTGACTCTTCAGTGTTTACTGAATGAGTATTTCCATTATATCTGTTACTTACAAATGTCTCTATTTCTTGATTTATACCCATCTTCTTTAAATTCTTAGCAATGTAACTTTTGTGTGTTTCTCCATTCACTTTTATAGCTGTTTCTCTTTTTTCTAAAGTGTCACTATCATCTTTTTGATCATACTCATCAATTGTTTCTACATTTTGTGCTATTTCATTTTCAGAAAGCTCTTCAACATCTGCCCTTCTCTCCTCATCTTCTGTTGTTCCACTGTCAACTGTTTGTCCATCTTCTCCTGTGTTTGCCTCAGCTATCTCTACGTTCTCTTCATTTTCAGTTCCAGTGTTTGATTCATTATCAGCTACTTCATCATTGCCTGTCTGCTCATCTGCTATTCCATTATCTTCTTGTGCTTCATGATCTTCTGTTTCAGTTTCAGTTGTCTCTTCAACTTCTTCCATGTCAGACTCTGGAGGTTGTTCTTCATCGACTGTTCCATCCTCAGCTGTGCTTTCATTTGGTGTGTCTCCATCTTCTGTTTCTTCTGCTGTTCCTTCATTGACTATCCCGTCATTGTCTCCCTCATTATCAGCTGTTTCTCCCTCTTCTTCCGTTTGACCGGCATCCATCTCTGTATCGTCTGCAGTTTCATCAGCTGTTTTTCCATCATCTGATTCATCTCCAGCTTTTTGATTTTTTGATTCATCTCCAGCTTCAACTATTCCTTTATGAACTGTCTCTTCTTCTGTCTCAGTTTCAGCCTCCTTCGTTTCTTCTGCTCTTTCATCATCATCATCATCATCATCATCATCATCATCATCATCGTCATTATCTTCGCCTTGATCTTCTTCTTCATTTCCATTTTCTTCTTCAGCTGTTTCTTTACCATCTGACACTACAGCTCCAGGAACTGCTTCATCATCTGATGTTTCATCATCAAACGTTTCTTCATTTTTTGTGATCATGGATTTAATTTCATCTTTTGGTTCACTACAAAGTGTTTCTTCAAATTTTGATATTTCATCTTCTGTATCTCTATCTTCTGCTATTTTAGCTTTACCTGACACAGCTTCATCTGCTCCTTCATTGTCACCAATTCCATCATGAGAAGTCTCTCCATCTTTAACACATCTGTTTCTAGGAGTTTCTTCATATTTTGCTGTTTCATCATCAGATGCATCTTCTGTTGTTGAAGGCTTACTTGTTTCAACACCTTCTGCACTTTCACAATCATCATCTTCTTTAACTTCACCTCTCTCTTCACTGTCTGCCAGTTGGCCTTCAATAGTGTCTCCATCTTCAGTTGTTACATTATTATCTAGTTCTCTATTTTCTCCTTGAGTCTTGACTTGATTTACTTCTATCCTATCTGATGTATCATCAGAATATTTTTCTCCATATTCTGCTGTTTCATTATCACCAGGTTCTTCGTCTGTTACTGTTTCTGATTTGGTTGTCTTTCTTTCAGCATCTAATTCATCATTGTCTGTTTCTTCTTCTTTTGTTGACTCATGACTCATTGGATTAGCCTCTTCTACAGACTCAGGCTCAGTTACATCTTCATCTTCTGCAGAATCACTGGTCCTTTCTTCATCAAATAAGTCATCTCTACTCTCCTTGCTTGTTTTCTTTATAGCTAAATCATCCTCAACTAACTTAGCATCATCTCTTTCTTTGTTATCTGTGCTTTTAGATTTCTCAGCTTCTATAGTATCATCTTCTTCTTTTTCATCTTCTGGATGAATTATTCCATCTGACTTTGATTTTGGTTCTTCCTCTTTTGCAGCTGTGGCAATTTCATTCTTAACTACTTCCTGTTTATTTGATTTTGTTTTTGCTACTGTATTATGTTTTGCTAGCATGTTTGTCCATGTCGTTTCAGTTTTAGTGTTCTTGTGCATCTCTTTTCCATCATCAGATGTTTCTCCTAATTCTTCATGGTCAGATTCAGAATTGTTTGCTTCTGTAGCCTCATTTCCTTCACTTTTTCTTTTTCCCATGAATTCTATTTTGTCTGATGCTTTATCTGTTCCTGTCTCATTTCCTGTTTCAGCGTCTGATTTTTCAGCTTCAGTCTCTTCTCTCTCTGTTGATTGTCCTTCAGCCTCTTCCTGTTCTCCAACTCCATTAGCCTCAATCGCTATATTTTCTCTTGAAGGTCCAGCTTCTAATGCATGTTCTTCTCTTACAGTTTCAATTTCACAAAATTCTTTTTCCTCATCTAGTTTATCACAAATTTCTTCTTCATCTCCTGTAATTTTAGTTTGAGTTTCAATATCTGTTTGTCCAATCTGAACTTTTAAATTTGCTTTACATAGCTCTTGTGTCTCCTCCATCTTTAAACTCTCAAGCAAAAAAAGGTCAGCTAGATTTCCAAATGTGTGTTTGTCTTCATTTCTATTTTCCTTGATCTTTTCTTTGCTTTCTGTGCTACCATCTCTCTTTAAATTGAGAATCCTTCTCAAATCAAAGTCTGTCATCATTGGGGCAGGATTTGAGACGTCCATAGCCAACACATGTCTTGATGACATTTTCTCATTAATGCAGGCATCACATGGGCAGTAGTCATTATCATTTCTTTGGTTATGTAAATCATTAATAACTCTTGTGTTGTTATCATTATCAGTTGTTTCTGCTAAATCAGTGATAGACTGATTGAGACTGACTTTTAGACGTCTACGCCTTTGTTCAGTTAAAATACTTGATTCACGTGACAGTGGTTCTTTCGGTGGTCTAGGTTTTCCTGCTTGACCCTGGATTTTTCTGAGTTCATTGTTTATGCTGGATTTTATTCTTTTATGGACTTCATCTCTTAATTCACATATCATTGTATCAAGTTGCTCACTGTCATTTAAGTTCCAGCGTAGCTTGAATTCAGCCATTGAAGTCACATAATGTGTCATAAACTGCTTTTCTATATTATTTAACAGATTCAGAACCCAGACAGGATCAGGATTTTGAGAATCCTTTCCCATTTGCTCTGACACTGGGGTTTCTGAACTTGTGTCTTCCTCCTGTTCAGGTAGCTGTTGATTAGCTTTATCTTTATGTCCACAGTTCATGCTTAATATGGATGCTGAATCAGTAGCTTGACTAAAATCTGAGACAGGTGAAAGAGTGTTTCTGTCCTGCATTTGGTGGTCTGGTGTCCACCGGACCCGGCTTGCAATGTCAGGAGTAGCTGGATCTGTTTTATCTTCTTCTTTTGTTAGTATTTCAGCCTCTTCAGCGTTGGTATTGGTTTGGGCTTTTTTAGTTACTACACTTTCATTAACTCTGTGCTTTCCAGAGTCGTGGGAGCCACTGTTAATTTCTGCTCCTGAAGATGACTTAATATCATCATTAGAATTTTGATTGCTAAATTTGCTTTTCTGTGTGATTGTCACTCTGTCAGAAGGGTCACAAAGCCAAAGGGACTTGAGCATGTTCATGAGATGATTGTACTTTTCAGCTTTGCTATTTGCATCATAGGGGTCGAAATCCAACAACTGAAGGTTTACTAAGCTTTCTAAAAATCCACTGGCTGACGTGCTAAGTTTTCGGCCATACACATGAGATACTTCTGGTAAACTATTACATCTGTCAAGTTTGGGATTAAGTAAAATTCTCATAAGCTGGACAGAAGAAGAACTATCAGAAAAAGTACTTGGTGGAATCCTTTCCAGAGTTGCAAAATCTTTTGCAGTTTGCTTCATACAACCTAATTCAACATTCTCGATTTCTTCATCAGCTAATTGCTCATTTTGTGGCCTGAACAGAGCAACATCAGCATCTTCCTCACTTCCATTCCCTCTTTCATATTGTGTTATGTTCACTGGCATCTTCGACAGTTCCTCACAGCTCTCATGGAATTCATCCCCCACAACAGAAAAAGCACTACTGACTGGAATTTTTCTTAACCATTCATTCACTACTTCAGTAGGAGAAGAGCTTGGTAGGATTGATGGCACTAACTCAGAAGGGTCATTATCTTCATTCTGTGCCGTAGAACTGCTGCTTTGTCTGCAACTAGAGATACTGCTATTTTCACTTTTGTGATCATTGATGTTCCTTCTACAATCTGTAGCAGCCAGGAACCCATTACAGATTCTACTGCATGCATTTAAATCTCTGGTTCTGATCAATGTATTGCCATTTTCATTCAAGGGAGGTGAACTACGATTGGAGACATCGTGGGGAATGACAGAATATTTGGATTTCTGTGTTAAAGGACCATCATTGGTTAAAACTGTTGTAATGAGGATGTCTGCCGAGCATGGCCTTGAAATCTCTTCCTCTTTGTTAAAGTCCATGTTACTTGAAAGATTACTTTTTGATCGTGCACCTCCATAATTACGTTTAGCCTTAGCATTCACTTCCAGTTGTGACAATGTAGTGGACACATTGCTTTTGGTTCTGTCAGTCACTGCAGAAGAATTTTTGCAATCAACTTTAGATGATCCAAAATCTGAATGAGCAGACTTGCTGCTCAAACTCTGACTGGAAGCTTTCTTTGAGTTCTTTTTTGCATATTTATTGTGTGCCACCTCATTGTCTGTTATTGGCTGGAAAGTGTCCTGGTGAGAACATTCAGATGTCTTGGATTTGTCTGAGACAATTGTTCTTGCTGTCAGTGAACTCTTAGTTCTGTCATCTGCTGTTTGCGTGCTCTCCTGACATTCATTTTCAATCTTTTTTGATGAAACTTTGCAACACACATCAGATTTTGAGTTTAACTGTGGAGCTGAATTTACCGAAGCCAAAGACATACTGTTGTCCTCGACAGCATTATCAACATCATACTCCTCTACAATCCCAATGGATACTGAAGCACTTGATTTTTTAGACAAAGAACTAGAAGCCCTCTCTTTATTATCAGCATTATCAGATATTTTATTCACACTTGCAAGTTGTCCACCAAGCAAAGCTGAAATATTTGATTTTACTGATCTAGATGATACGCTGGAATTGGTAGATAAATCACCTGGTGCCGTTTCCTCTATCTTTATATCCCAAGTTTCCTCAGATTGAACTTTGTTAAAATTTGGAGAATTGTTTGGTGCTATAGAAAAGCGTAATTTTTCATCTTCAGCAGAGGTACTAGATTTAACAGAAATGGTGCCAAAACATATTTTCTCCATTGGACTGTTTGATTGTGTATCTGAACCCTTTGATCTGCCTGATGTGTTAGATTTAGCAGAGAATGGACATCTTTCTACAAATTCATTATTTGCATTTTGAAATTCTTTAAAACAGTCTACAACCGCACTTTCCTTTGACTTTTTAGATGCATTTGATTTTCCAGACTTGATACTTAGACTTCTCTCTGCAAACTGATTTTCCTCTTCTGCAGGAGATACAGAATTTTTAGATCTTGCTGACATATTTGACTTAGGTGAAACTAAAATGGAAGCTCTGTCATACTTTTCTTCACCTTCTTTCTTAGATTGGTCTATCTTTGAGTTTTTAGATTTTGCAGAAACATTAGATTTTGCCAGCATAGATGTTGGTACTCCCTCCGGAGTTTGGTCTCTGGACTTGTTGGACAGAGAGGAGATTTGAGATTTACAGGACATAGCACTTGCAGCTCTGACATCTTTGGTTATTTCATGTGTTTTTTCAGGTTCCTTAACTAAATCTTCTGTTGTTCCTGTATTATCAACTCCATCAGGGCCTAGGTTAGATCTATCTGAAAGAATGGACTTCCTAGACATGGCACTTGGTGCTCTTTCTTCATTGTCTTCATTGCCAGTGCCTTGTCCAGGAGCCTCTGATACTATTGACTTTCTAGTTCTTTGAGATCTTACAGACAATGAATTTTGTGATCTTCTACCTGTTTGTTTTGTTTCTTCTTCCTCATTTTGACACGGGGCATCAGAAACTACTGACAACTTAGATTTAACTGAGATACTAGACATAATGCTTGCTGGTCTCTCTTCTACATGGTCACTTTCTTGTGCTGCTCCTGAAAGCCTGCATTTTCCTGATTTTTTGGAAACATTAGATTTTGAAGATGTTGCACTTAAAGATCTTTCCTCTTTTCCCCCCATACTTGACATGTCTGACTTGTTTACTTTTTCAGGGGTATTTAATTTCGCGGCTATTGTACTAAAAGCTGTCTCTTCTGACTTGTCTTCAAAATTGCCAGACTTGTCTAGTGTAGCTTCAGAAGTTTTAGCTTTAAATAGTTCTGAAGCACTGGTTTCAGAAGGTACAGCACTTGTTACAGATCTATCTTGCAGTTGTTTTGTCATTTCAGCTGTATCATCACTGTCATCTCTGAGTTTAGATTTTGTTGATCTGACAGAAGAAGCAGATTTGGAAGACATAATACTTGAGGGCCTTTTTAATCTTTCTTTCTCTGGATCAGTTGCATTGGCCACTGGTGTAATCTTTGATGTGTTTGACCTTGAAGAGGTATTGGACCTATTAGATTTTGTACTTAGAGCACGCCCCTTTATTTCCTCCTCTGCTACATCACTATCATGTGGGCTGATATCTAAAATGCTTGATGTTTTAGATTTTAGAGAAGCATCAGATTTAACAGACATGGCACTTGGTACTCTCAACATTGACAGTCTATTATCCATGTCTACTGGTGTTACATCTGATAATTTTGATGTTCTTGATTGGACTGATATGTTTGTCTTAGTTGACAAAACACTTTTTAGACTTTCAGCTGACTGTCCTTTCACAAGTTTTACAGGAGTGGGTTCTGAGATACTAGATTTGATAGACATGATGCTAGGAGATCTGTCTTCTATTTGGTCATTCATTTCACTCAACTCAGAGGTCACCAGATCTGATATTTGTGATGATCTTGATACTGTTGACATTGCATGAGGCATTACCTCCTCTGTCTGTTCACTCCCATTAGCTAATAGTTCTAAATCCGATGACAGTTTTGAGATTGTAGAGCCATTGGAATGTACCGATATTTCACTCTGGGCTCTGGACAGACTTGCTGAAACATTTGAATTAGGTGACATGGCACTTGCTACATTAGCTGGTTCTTCCATTCTATTTTTTGTTATTGGAGACTCAGACGTATCTGTTTTTGACAAATTAAATTTATATTTTAAGACATCTTCTGACTGAATGGTTGCCACTGATTCCTCTTCAGATATGCCACTTTCTCTAGCCCTGTCTATTAATTCTTTATGTTGACGCCTATGTGGTGTAGACAAGGGTGCGTTGTTTTTATCCTGGTCCACATTTTCCTGTGTTTCTTTGACTACAACCTTTCTGAAGGTTTTGGATTTCACTGAAGAACACAAACCTGTGCTTGATGTCCTAGATGATAATGACTGCTTTGGAGACTCCAATGGCTTACAGGGTGTTAACAAATATGGGCTCACTATAGCATTTCTGGTTTGTTTGTCATTCTCCTTCGTACTTTGGGATGCTCTGGAATTACTTAAAGATAGATCAGTTTCCTCCTTATCTTCATCCTCTTTAAGGGACGCCAGGATATCTGAGGAATTGGTTTCAACAGACAAAGGCCTTTCATCTTCTATTGAAGCCTGGGTAATCTGGACACTCATCTGATCGTTTTGTCCATGCTCTTCATCCGTATAGCCTGCTTTCTTTGCATTGGCGGAAACAGTACACACTTCACTACGACTACAGCAACGACTAACGGTACAATATTGAATTGTGTTGTCACCCTTGTCCTCCTCCCCAACAGTCTGATGAATGTAGGTTGCCTTTTCTACTACATGCTCAGTGTATTCTTCACATGATGTGGTGTGCACACTCTCTACAGATTCCTTTTTGCATTTGATTTTATGTGATGATCCCCTTAAGCGAGTGGATCTAAAGTGTCTCAGAGTTTCCTGCTCACTAAGGGCTGGATTTTTCCAAATGTCATATTCCTGACATTGAGTGCAGCAGTGTTGGCACTGTGGCTCCTCCAAACAATCCAGACAAACTTTGGCAACGTAAACATCATCAGCTTCACTAGCAGACAGCGACTCTGTCTCAGAACAACTTTCACCATGGCCACAGTGGGGATAGTACACATTGTCTTGTCCCGGAAAGGACACATTAAAAGTGCATGAGGATTTCTTAATCTCAGTAGACCAGTGCAATGTCTTGTCATTTAGAAGTCGAAACCGAACCTTCATCTCCATTGACAAGCTACCATCTTCATTGACAATCACTCGCTTCTCTATGTCATCATCCGGCATATTCCCTCTGGCTTGAGGAAAAGAACCTGTTGGCATTCTTTTTTTGGATTTCTGTCCAAAGTTGACTATAAATGAAAGACAAATGTTACAGTTAATATAGATGTGTTAATATAGATGTCCTATATTAAATAATTATTTAATATATTCAAATTTTATATATATATATATATATATATATATATATATATATATATATATATATATATATAAATCAAATATTCACTCTTCATAGAGAAAAATGCAGGTAAATTATTAAGGTCAAATGGCTTGTTCTGGATTGTTCTTTACCCATGTCTCCAACCTTACTGGAGAATGTCTGTCCATGGGAGAAGTCATTAATTTTTAACGTGGGTTTACCAATAATATTGCACTAAAATTTTCTTATGTTTGAGAAATATTGCTTTATTTGTATTATTGTGTATGTACATGATGAAACACTGCTGATAATTATACATTTGTTTGTAAGTCTAATAGTGTCTTGGTTGAGCAAAACACAACATACTCTGGACTACTTGCTTCACTGGACTATACTTTTATTTATTTTACAAAAGAAAAAGAAATGTACTAAAACAATCAGCGTATGTTTTTATACAATAAAATCAAATAGTAGAATGATTCAGACTGCAACAGGTTACTGCATCCATGTCCATAAAAATTAGCCTTTACCTTTTAATCAGCAAAGACAGTACGCGATTTAATCGTATCATAAATGTCTCATGTACGATCTATGAACAGGAAATTGTTTAAATGAAAATATTCATTAACATACCATTTTTCTTGCACCCTTGTTCCTCACTGCAGGTACTGGACCGTGACTTGAATATCAGATTTGGAAGTTTATCTTCAGAAATTTTCTGGAAACTCTCCAACAAATGTGGGTGGAATGGTTCACGGCCCACACAAACCAAGATCCCCGGGCCTTGTAAGAGACTCTGAACGCTGTCAACCTGAGACAGAGTACAGCATTTTAGACGTGAAAAGGGTAGATTTGCAATCAGGAAAAAGGATACATTCAGAATAACTTAGCGAGGGAAAAACATTAAGCTAACCCTGGACCTGGTGAGGAACTACGGCATAGTGGATTACAGCCATACACATTGAATGCTGGCAGGAAGTGCAGACATCTGTGCTACTAATTTCCCCACGCTGTCTCACTAATCACTTAAACAGCAGTTTAATACCAGTAATGATATTTATACATCAGCTTGCTTATAAAAATTATTGGCATGACACTGAGATGACGTGATTCTGTTGAACACAGCAGTCATTCTGTTATTTACAGAACCAGTCAGGCATGGTTACTATATTGTTTGAGTGTTACGGTATTCATTCACAAAAAACATACAATCTACGGTATGAAATGTATACAGTTATATGCATGTTTAATGTTAGACAGCAATGATATAATGAAGTAATAGCTGAATCTGACTTAACTAGTTAGTTAACTAGTTAATAGGATGATGAAATGAATTATTATTTAATGGTATTACTGTTATTGTTGTTTGAATATAATTAAAGGTACCTTGTGTATGATAATGTTAATATGTACACTAGTCAACTCACCTATCATTTCACCATGGCTCAAAAGGGTTAATCATTTATATATATATATATATATATATATATATATATATATATATATATATATATATATATATATATATATATATATATATTAGATTTTTTTTGATTGGCATCAAAAAGTAAACAAAAAGTAAAAAATATATATATATATCAGAAGGAGTAGTTTACTTTTTGATGCCAAATTTGCTTGGTTTGCAATTCCCAAAAACACACCCCACATGATTAATCAAAAGTAGTTAATGGAAAAAACCTTGAAGGATACGATTCTGAGCGCCTCACACTGTATGTTTGGAAGCCGTTGACCTCGTTCTGTTGGTTCAAAATAGCTCTGATTTGAGCAAGATTAATAGTTATTCTCAGCATGTTGGAAAATCACTACAGGAGAAGATGCTACCAGAATGCTTCCTACTAGAAAAAAAAAAAAACATATCAGGACAGCATTTGAAAAGATAGTAGTGTAAACAGACAAAATATGACATGATATTCTTGATTCAACGACCATCAAGAACAAGACTCAGAAATGAGAATTATATATGTACATTTCTGAGATCTTTTGAATTGTAGGCAGATTAAAATATAAAGAACTGTAACTCATCAAAGAACTGAGAAGAAGAAAATTGTAACTATATAACAGCGTAAAACAGAAGTTACGCTGTTGAACAGTACTATTGTGACACACCATATCTCAGGCTGTACAATTTGCTGTATATCACTTAATCCTGCAAGACCTTATCTTGTGTTCTCTGAGGCAAACTTTTAACTACTGTCAACAAAGCTGTCTTGGCCTTTATAAGATTTACTGCTGCACTGCACTTGTGCCGTTCCTACTGGCAGTTTTGTATCAATCAGGCCCCTGTGGAGAGGTGTGTGCTGCTTTACAGCATGTTTTCTCTGGGAAGTACATGCCTTTAGCCAGCAATGCCAAGCAAAAGCCAGAGGTCTGCTGAGTTCAGTCCTGATTAGCAGGAAAAGCCTGGATCAGCTCCAGACATGTTCTACATTACAGACCAAGTGCTTACTTAAAGCAACAGCTCTTCAACTTTGCCCTTGATAACAAGGTGACATTACTTAATGCATCAAAGTGATGGTAATGCTTGGTTTTGTGGGATGAGTAGTAAAGACTCTTCAGTATTATAAGACAATGCATTGACTTTAAATTGGAATACTACAATTAGTGTCTTCCCTTATTTCACTTTTACTCTCAGTTCAAAATGAACCTGAGGTTTCCCACCTGCTACTGTATAGCCACACCTGCTACGCGATAGCACCTCCTCATAAACCTTAGACCACAATTTCTTTATCTACCTAAATCACCCCCGGCAGTAGTTATTCCCTACTGTACAATTTATTTATAGCGTTGCCCTTTTTGTCCTAGTGTGAGTCATATTATCATTTAACATTAACACAAAGAAACCTGCCAGTGCACTTCTCCTCCAATCCAAATAACTGTGGTGCACTTCTATAAGTTATGTCATTTTTGTGTAAATTAGATCAAGCTAAAAAATACATTTAAAAAAAGTTACAAGAATTACAGACAGTGAAGAATGTAACTGTAAACTAAACAATAGAACAATTTACAGTTTTCACCACAAGAGGCCTCTGTATTTCAGTGGATTGCCTTGCCTAGGTGGATTACCAGTCGTACAGTAGGCAGATTATTTTCATAAAACAACTGCATCTACCTTATGAGGCCCCATTTGCATTGTCTTCACACTATGCATAAATAAATTCAATAAATATGATTCAACAGCAAGACATATCTACTGATTTTTTTTTCTTCAAGAGGCAATCATTCTACATTTTGCACAAAATCATACTTTTTTTTTCAGTCAAGAGAGATTGTAGACCAATGTATGAAGATATACAAAGGGTGTTCAAGTCAAACAGGGACTTTCTCGTGACTGAAGGCATAAAATGTATTGCTATTTACAGAAGGCTCGAAGCACAATAAACGGTGACAGACTTTTAGCCGCAGTTAAATATTTGGAAGGTGCAAATGTTTTAAAGAAGGCCACCTCTCCATGAATGACGATGCCAACCGAGCTGGCTTGACACCTACAGCAGGCGTTCTCATGAACGTTTAGTAAGTGGAATGCATGGTCCTTGAAAATTGATGGATAACTTGCCGCCAACTTGCGGAAGAGATATCTCTCTCTCACATTACAGGAACTCGAGTGGGAGTTATTGCCACATCCCTCTGACTTTTTCCCCCCTGAAGTCAGTACAGTCCTGACTGTGTGCCAAGCAATTTCCACATGTTTGGACTGTTAAAGGAGTTCCTGGGAGGCCAACATTTCAGACATGAAGAAGGCAGGTTGATCATGCCACTGACACACTAAAAAACTTTCTATCATGATGGTATTCTAGCACTAGTGAAAAACTGGGTAAGTGCATTAGTTTAGCAAGGCTTTATATGGAAAAATAAAAGTCGTTTTTTACTCTCATTGCTGTTTTCTGTTATTCTGCATAACCAAAAGTCCTGGTTAGACTTAAACTCTCCATATCATGCATCTAAACTCAGAAAAATAAGGTAAACCCACAACAATAGGATCTTACCTTGCAACCATCCAGTGTGTACAGTTTTCTGATGAGACACTGCATAAGTTCAGATACATCATCCAAAAAGACCCCAAGGCTGTGCACAGGCTTGCGGTGCAGAAGAATGGTTTTTTGGATGGACGGGTTGCTATTCTTCACAAGCAAAATTCTCTTGTAGTGCTTGCGGGTGTGGTATTGGTGGTGGTGGTGGTTGTGGTGGTGATGTGTGATACCATTCACCGGATCCCCCTCTGGACGCATGGGCCTTCTGGACGCATGCTGGTGGCTTATGTTTTGGGGTTGGTACCATGAAGCAGAATAATTTCCTGAGACTGCTGAAGACAAGGGCTTGGCATGTTGGCATTCTGAACTCGGGGAGCATCTACAATTCTCCACGTGCTCCAAGTGTGTTGAGGTTAAAGAGCTTCTGTGAGGTACTGCCAAGTTATGGCTAGCAGTTAAAGATGGCTTATCCACAACAGCATCAAAACACTGAAATCTCTGCTTGGTGGGTGTCATCGTGCCCAGTGGTTAAAGTAAGTTTAAAGTCAAAAAGCAAGAGAGTCACATCAGGTCAGGGCCGGGAAATTTTACTCCGGGGGATTGGTTTCTTCCCATGTCTCTGTAGTCAAGGAGTCCACATACAACCACAAAAGAAAAAACAGCAATCAGGTTAAGTAATTAATGTTTTAAGTGCTATCAGTAATTTTGATTTTAGTGATATGCCATATTAAAAAAAAAAAAAAATGGGGGCAGTTAATAGAGCAGAAAAAGTTGACATGTGGACACAGTGGCAACATCATGAAGACAGTAAGCCAAGCTCAGGAACAAAACCACGTATTCTGAACCTGTGAAGTAACAGTGCACCGCACTGCACCAGTGTGCCACCTGGGGTAAAAAGTTTATTGACTGTAACTCGCACATAGCATTTTCAAGCCTAATGAAATTTAAGATTTATTTTGCAAACTCCAAACAGGTTCCTGTTCCTAAACAGATTATCATCTTGTGTTTAGGACAAACCAGAAGTCTTAGAGAGGAGAAACTAAAAATGGCACTGGGATTAAAAAAACAGATAATGTATATAGCTTTTTTTGACTTAATGAGCTTACACTCAGTTTTAAAAAAAAGGAAGAGGATATATTCATATAACATGCTGAGGCTGCAGCAAATGCTTTTAAGCGTTTAATTTATAAGGATATGTAATATAATATAATCCACCAAAACACTAAAATAGTAAATACTGGTTTGACTGACCTGGCACATACTGTACCTATCTTGCATTGACTTGTCTTATTTTTTCGTAACTTATTTTTAAAACTTCAATAAAAAAATAGATGTTTAAAGATAAAAAAAAATTTTTTTATCTATATATACTGTATACTGCAAAAATGTCATCCACATCTTTAATAAAATTTTGATTTGTACATGTATAAAACATGACTTCTGCATGCCACTTTTCCATTTTTTGGCCTGTAAAAGACATGTAGGTGTCTAGGCAGTTAAATTACACTGATCAACCATAACATTATGATCACCTACTAATGACCATATCTATGTATCATCTATGTATCATATCATGTATGGTGGCAAAAGGTCCCCCGATAACAGAGATGCACTTGTGTGTCCTGACACATTTCTGTCACAACCAGCACTAACCTTTTCCTCCATTTGATTTACACCAGCGCATCTATTGGATCGGACTACATGGGCCAGCTTTCACTTCCTGCTGCATGCGCATCAGTAAGCCTTGACCACCCATGTTGCGTTAGCCAGTTAGGCAATTTACCAGTTTTCCTGGCTAGACAACTCGGTCAGATCAATTCCAAAACTGCAGCTCTTGTGGGATCTTCCCAGACTGCAGTGGTCAGGACATACCAAAATGATTTAAGAAAGTAAAACCAAAGTGCAAGGTTATGTTAAATTGAGGAACAGGTTAATGCTGGTTCCAATAGAAAGGTGTCAGAACACACAGGTCATTACTGTTTTGGTTGCAAAGGAGGGGGCTTATAATAAGTATTAATATATAATTTAATTAATAATAATATATAATGAATAATTTATCATTAATAAATCCATTAATAAAGCAGTTAACTTTTTAATAAATATAATTATACACCATAATTGTTCATACAAACATTTCATGTTTTGCATGACATCATACAATGCATTGTCCAGCTATGTTAAAAATATTTCATTGGGAAATATTTTTACTAATGCAAAAATAGAATAAAGAAACATAAAATGATTTTAAAAAATCTTTAGTTATAAAACTTTTATATAAAAGCAATGTCAATAGTGCAATTGTGTTTTTGTACTGAATAACGAGAACAGTCACAGTTGCATCTTAAATAGACTTAAAACAAAGACGTCCTGGATAAACATTCATTTTAGTGGAATGGTATTGAAGTTTTTACTATCCCCAAATTTTCAAAAGATTGCATTAAATTTTTTATTTTTTCCAAATTTGTCAAATACAATTCAACAAAATGTACTTTTCCACAGAATTATTAAAAATAATATACTCACGGTGTCAAAAAGCATCGTGTGTCAGCAGGGATAGAAAGTTTTGAGACTGGTCGCAGTGAGATCCTGCAAACTCCAGGTTTAAAAGCCCTGCTTCACCTGAGGGACTCCCTGCTCTTCAGAGCCTTGAGATACTAAGGATAGAACTAAAAGCCTAGCTAATCACCCTGATGGCATTAAAATCTGCTGAGGCTTTGAACACATGACAAGCTCTGCACCGTTCTGTAACAAAGAGACATGTTTAGTGCAGGTCCTGCTAAACTTAGCACTGCCGGTCTTGAGAATTAATAAGAGCAGACTACAAAGAATTGAAGATTACATCATATGCTATTACGTAACACTGTACTTTGACTCCATTGATAAGGAATAACGTGGTGCGTGGTTACAGATGTGAATAATTTTACCAATGACAATCTCAGGCTTACATTTTGTCTTTTTGGCACCTTGTTATGAAAAACTCAAATATGGCAGTAAGGACGACAACAGGGAACATCATAGAAGATCACAGTAGTGCTTAAAGTAGTGTTTGAAAAACAAATTCCAGCTGTTCCAAATGTCAGAGCAATTGTGTTAAAGACAGAGATGGAGTAAAATACATAGCATTTATCACAAGACACAATCTGTTGCCAACTTTCTGGCAATTTCAAAAGGTAAAGAAATTTCAGTAAGACTCAATTCTTCCACAGACACATTTATTATCCAGCCATTTTTTTTTATATCATAAGGCACTCAGCTAAGCAAAATGGGCTAGTAGATTTTTTTAAGGACCACCATCTGAGTCAGAGGAACAGGAAATGACAGACTGACAAAAGAATTTTGAATAAATAGACACCTATTGACCTTTAAGGGAAGATCCCTGGCTAAAAAAGACAGGAAAGTTTTCTAGGTGGAACTCCAGTCATTAAGGCTCTGGAGAAAAGTATTTTCCAAGTGAGTAAAGGATGAGTAAAGAAACTGCAGCTCTCAGCGGGATTGGGTTTTGTTCTGTTTGTCCACTCTTTCACCTGCTCAACAAGAGACCTAGTTCTCAGGCCCCACATGTGACACTCGAGCTTAGATACTGCCGCCTCCATCAGTACTGTACATCAGACCTGATTAGTAAGAAGTTCTTAAATTAGCTTTTCATTGTCCTTTTTTCATTATATTACTTGGTTGCAACCCCACCTTCATGACTGAAGAATACATTAATGAAACAGCTTTTTGATGCCTATCAAAAAAAAAAAAAAACCCTACAGTAATCATTTTTATAGAATTTTTGCTTTCTTTGGTTACAGAGACCCAAACCCTAGAATTAAAGAAAAATGCATCAGTCTCCTCATTTCCATTAAAATTGGAATTAGAACTAATGCATCATCAATACTGACAAAAGTTTGGGTAAAAATAATAACTAACACTAAAATGTTATCATCGTTCTGATGACATAATCAATACTGAAATATCAAATTTACAGTTACTGCAAGTTGATAGTGTTTTTATTTCCCAGAAATTATTTAATTTACTTAACTGAATGAGTTTAAGTAATTAAAATAATTCCTGGGAAATAAAATGCATCACACACAATGAGCATAATTATTTCCTCACTTTTACATTTACATCAGTTACATCAAACTAATTTTAGAAAGTGTTTGTTTCCCTGTTTGTCTGTTTGGTTTCACAAAATGGAAGTGATTACATAGTGCAAACTGTAACAAATAGCAAAACTTTTCCCATTGTTTAGTTTTACAAGCAATCACAAGCAATGGGTGACTGCGTAAGGCCTTTAGGGAGTCATCATCCCATATTCCTGTTCGTGCTGAAACTGTTCAAGACAAATGGGAAAATAGCCAGATTGAACATACTGTAACTTTAACAACTGTACCCGATAAGCTAAGCATATATAACAGATATTTGTAAATGTTTTACTTTACGTCAAAAGTCTATCTGGCTGGATTTATAGGTTTGAGCAGTGCCACCGCTACCATAATGCACATAACACACACACACACACTGCTCGTATGGGCACCAAATCCTGGACGGGGCACAACGACCATCATAATCACAATAATTATCATAATAAATTGTCTTCTTTAAACAGAATGTGTATTTCCTGTCTGGTGAGGGGGTTAGTGGTAACTTAAATTGTTACAAACAGCAATTATGCTTAGGCCACCAAAATGGTTAGCATCAGCCCCGGGTTTAATGTGTTTTGTAACCAAACTCAGTTATTTTTATTCAATTCATTTTACACAATAGAACTGTTGTGGCTCTAACGTAAGCTGTAAATAATTATACTGAAACCTCTGCAAAACTAAATTAGCTGATAATTGATTCTCAGTAGTAAACGTAACATATCACAATAGCATTAAATAGACTGAGGACTATCAAAAATAAAGGCCTGCAATACAGTCCATCAACAGAATATCGATACCTTGTGGACTGTAACAACAATTAAGCACAAATAGCTATCCACTGTTATTCCACTAGGGGGCAAAATAGAGCAATATACTAAGCCCTAAAATCTCGGCTGCCGGCCAATTTTGCTAATAATTTGTAATTCTTTATTAGCATGCTTAAAAATGTGTACCGTGTCCCTGTCTTTTTGGTCTAATATTTAAAAAGATCTTGACATCTCTATGTTCCACAAATTATGCTACTAAAAAAAAGTAAAAAAAAAAAAAAAAGGCCCCATTTCTCTCTCTCTCTCTCTCTCTCTCTCTCTCTCTCTCTCGCTCGCTCGCTCTCTTTCTCTGTTACATTCTAAGGTTGTAGCACTTGAATTGAATGTACCAAAACGTCTTCATTGTGTTCAAAATAAAAGCAACAAAAAGCAATAAAAAATTCACAGTGGATGCTTCAGAAAGTGCGCCAGGTGAAAACAACAAACTGTTGCCAAAGCATAAGAAAATAGGCACAAGGTGTATCCAACGGGTATGAAGGTATCCACACTCTGCAACGATATGGCCAAGTAACTATTTTTAGTACTTTTAAGTTTACAATGTAAATTTTCAATGAGAATAAAATCTAGGTAAAAATGAATTAAAAATAAGTATGTGTAATACTATGTATTAATTAAAGTAGGGTCTGTATACCACTGAACACCACTAATACTGTTATTCTGCAATAACACATAATGAATATACACTGTGTGCCAAAACAACTAACATAAATAATTTCTTATTCTGTAACAGGATATGCTAAGCTTGTATCTCAATTAATCCTTTTGTTTTTCATTTGCGATTATTATGTTTGCTGCAGTCTTGTGGTCATATTTACTTGGTTGGTCAACTGCAAAGGTATACTATATGTAAATTTTACAGATGAAGATAATCAAATAATACATTTTTCTAAATAAGCACATGTGTAATCAACAGTGTATTTTGTGTTGTCAGACATCAATACTGTAAAAGTGTTTTTTGTTTTTTTTTTTTTTGAAAAGACAGGAAGCAACAGAGACTAGAACCTTTCCTGAAGCAGAGATTCTAACTCTGACTTCTGACTAAATCCACATGTAAAGAGACACTTTAACATTCCCTACACCCAGAGCTCTCTATGTGACTGTGATATCACAGATTATGCATAGATATATTATGACTATGGTTATTAGGCAGAAAGTGAACATTTGTTGGAAGTTGGAAAAAATGGGAAATGTAAGCATTTGAGCAACTTTGATACGGGCCAGATTGTGCTGGCTAGATGACAGGTTCACATCAACTTCAATACTGCAGCTGTTCAAGTATGTTGCTGGTCTGCAGTGATCAAGACCTAACAAAAGTGACCCTAAGAAGGAAAACTGGTGAACTGGTATCAGGGTCATGGGCAACCAAAGCTCAATGATGCACATGTAGAGCGAAGGCTGTGATGTGCAGTCTGATCCATTAGAAGAGCGAATGTATCTCAACCTGCTGAAATCGTTAATGCTGATTCAGGTAGATTCAGAACACACCGTGTGTCCCAGTATGTTGTGTAAGAAACTATGTAGCTGCATAGCAGTCAGCACCCACACTGAACTGTGTCCACAGCAAAACTGGCTAAAATAAGCACATAAAGGCACCATGGAGCAATAGAAAAAGGTGACCTGGTCTGATCTGATCACGGATCACGGTTTCTTTTGCGTCATATGGATAGCCAGGTGCATGTGCATCCCTTACCAAGGGAAGAAATGGTACCAGGATGCACTATGGGAAGAAGACGACAAGCTGACGGAGGCAGTTTGATGCTTTGGGCAATGTTCTGCTGGAAAATCTTGAGTCCTGCCATTCATGTGGTTGTTACTTTGACACATACCACCTATCTAAACATTACTGCTGACCAAGTACAAGCCTTTAAGGAAATGGTGTTCCCTGGTAGTAGTGGCCTTTTTCAGCACATTATTAATGACTTACTACTAAGGAAAAGGTATTGTAATATGTTATCCAAATTTCCATAAAAGTTCTTAGTGAGTGGGATTTTTTGAAATCATAGAAAAGACTACAGCATATAGGATTTCTATGTGAGACCTTCCACAGCAGCATACAATGATCACAAGAAAATGGATGAATAAAGAACCTTTGTTACTAAAAATGCACATCTTTTTGTACTGCATTGTCGTTTGGTTAGGCATAAAAATTGTATTTTTGAATTCTGTTCATGCTTTAACTCCTTCAGTTTTAGTGTTACCTTTAAGGCCAAATTTAGCTAACCTACAAACAATGCCCTCTTAGTGCCCTGCCTGCATCATCAAGAATAGCTCTATGACCTTCATCCCCCCTCCTGAATTCATGATCTGAGCGTATATTTAAGAGCAAAATGCATGTAAGCCTAACAATCACTTTCCAGGTTGCTCACACGTGTGCTGAAGAAACATTTATACAGTTAATAAGTGTTCTTTGTATAAAGTGCTTGAAATGTACAGTATGCTATCAAATAATATGTAAGTGACTCATATCGTAATGTTTTCTTAAACTTTGGTGGAAATTTTTCATGTAATCAAGGCGCACACATCAACAAATTTTAGTGACTCACTGACTTTCAATAAATATTTCTGGCGCTGATCTTTTACATTCTTGCGAAAAAGTATGACAACATATGGGGTTCACAACTTGCGTCAAAAAAAAAAAAAAAAAAACAGTGAACATCCTGTTTTGCACCTGCCAAGATGCTGTCATGGCACACTGTCAGGCTTTTGGGGATATTATGACTCATTTCCAGGAGTCTCATTTGATGTGAAGTCTTAAAGGAAATGAGCCTGAGCATCCACCAGGAAGAGATTCGTAACAGACATCAACAACATCCAGACATCAACAACATCCACACAAAATGCCTGCACACATGTGGGGAAGTGCAGCTACTTTGTGCAGTAGCCAAGGTCAGCATGTTACTGCTGCTCCTGCTGTTGCCTCACATAAACATGTCGGATCAAGGAACTGGGGCTTCTTTACATTTAGTTAGAGATAAATATTTAAATGTAGAAGTTCGTACCTTGAAGTTTGATGTTTTGCATGAGCTAAATATAGTTTAATGCTCAGAATGACTTGACCTGGAGATGTTATGATTTCCGTGTCAGAATTATTAAAATCCAATTTTGTGCTTTTAATGTAACTACATGCTACAGTATGCTTATAGTATATAACATTTTTGTAGGCAGGTTATATTTGCAAAAGCAATCCAGGAGCAAAAATGATACCAAAATGTATGTAAACTGTAGACCAGACAGTGAATTTGATGCATCTACAACAAACATCGCTAGAAATATTAGTCAAGGGCAGGATAAAACATTTTAATGCTCGGGACATCATTTCCATGCTGCACTTCACCTGTGATCATGAGTTTTTTTTTTTTTATTTGAGTATATTTTTATATATTTGAGTAATATGCTATCACATAAAAAATACATTTAATTCAATTCAATTCTATTTTATTTTATTTGTATAGCACTTTTTTAACAATGGTCACTGTCGCAATGGTTATTATCGCGTATGAGCTACCAATGGCAATATGTTCTTCTCATTAATAAATATATTTGTTCATGTTCACATATCTTTCATATGATACGTTACTAGAGTTCACGTGTGCAATATCAGTTCAGAACACAATGTAGATTTATATGTTTTGATATTGCACACGTGAAATCAAGTAATATATCGTATAAAAGATCATGAACATATATATTTATTAATGAGAAAAACCTATTGCCATTGGTAGCTCATACAACAGCTACAGTACCAACCAGGAAGGATGAGGGCCTACACACGCTTCCTCTGAGACCTGTTATGCCAACTAACTGCATCTTTTTTCGAACTTCTGTTTATGCTACATCACACACCAAAGTACACGCACAGAGGAAATCCCTATCTGTCCTCTTCTCCATACTGACACTTGAGATTGACTTGTGTCCCTCTCACCAAAAGACCATTATAATTTTGCTTCCTTGGCTCCCAGCTACAGGTGGCTATGTCTTTGGCGGGACTCGAACATGCGCTCTGTCTTAACAATAGGGAAAATGATTTGTCAGGGGCCAACAAAGTAAATAAATAAACACACTACATGTACTACATGTCAAAAATCCAGCACATGAAACATGTGACACAAAACATGTGACATCTGGAAAAGAAATTTGTGTGAAAACATTTTGACATTTTTATTTAAGGCAAATAAGCTTTAAAATGCATTATCTCAAAATAGAGCATACTAGAGGAAGTTTCAAAGGCACAATGGCAGGGTTCAATAGACAGGTAATGGTATTTTGACATAAAGTTCAAAGTTATTGTTTGTAGGGACATCACCACTTTAACAATAAGTTAAATTACTTACGCATTAACGATTGCTTTCTTGCATTTTTTTTTTCATTTAAGAATTTTAGCGATAATATTAGGAAGCAGCATTTGAACATTTGACATTCAGATTCATTAAAACGATTAGATAAATGATTGACAACTCTGCAGTTCCTGTATATGAATGCATCTACCCATGGGCAAACAGGACACGGCAAGACTTTTTCACAGACCAAATGGAAGATCCACATTGCAATTAGGAAGCACAATAGGAACATCCTCCTCCACGTAGGGTTAAAGAGTTACGGCACCCCGGGGAGATCCTGTTCTACGCAAAAACAAACCTGCAGCTTGTGCTGTTTACATGCATTGACCCTGGTGTGACGCATTGAATATGTTCAGACGTTTTATACAGTACATATACATATACAATATGTATACATACAATATATATATTGTCCAGTGGCACTAATTACCAATGGCGTCTTGACAGAGAAGATTTAGATCTTACAGCAAATGAGACAGAACTACTTGTTTTACCAATGTCAGCATTTTGCTAATTTGAATTGTTAAAACATGTTTTTAATCCAGTTGCAAATGAATGTTTAAGATTTGTATATAGTATGCCTTTTAACGAGGTTGGATTCAACAAATCGGAATATTCCCATAATTGGTATGCATCTGGAGTCTACTGGAATAAACAGGAGAAAACAAGGTGTGCAATGTTGTTGCTGGAATTGCTTTTTTTCTGAAAAGGTAACTGAAGATCCCAGGGTTGGCAGAAGAACACCAGCCTTATTTTCTCAGTTAATGGCACCCTTCGGTATCTGCAGAAAACATGTGTTCTTCTCTATATGTCTGGTGTATTCATATGCAGGTACAGGTGGGTGTCCGTTGGCCGGTTTCACCGTCCCTTAAGTTTTCCAGGGGTCCCCATCTGTACCTGTGTGCTGGCTCTACCACATGGCACACAGCCCTGGGCCCGATCTGCTCCATTCTTCAACCAGCCATGCTCCACGCCTGCACTAACACCGCTTGCCGAGTCTGTTGTTTTAGTACAATGAGCAGGAGAATAGCTCGCCTTATAATCCCCAGCCACCAGTAATCGATGCCAAGTATGAGCAGTAAACAGGTTATTATTGCTCTTTATTTCTTTTGGATTAATGTGATGGTGTGAAAAGCGACCACGATGGATAAACTACAGATCAACTTCGAACGTGCTGATGAAAAGACATATCCGAGGAAAGTGTGAATGAAATAAAAAGTCTATAAGATTATTTCTTATGTTGAATCGTTAGAACCGTCACACATTGTTCTTGCAGTTACAATGACATTTAGAAGAAACCATTGTCAGCAACCTCAAACGCAAGCGATGCTGTCAGTTCTAAAAACAAACAAACCAAAAATCTCATTCTTCATTTTCTAATGACCTTCTGTGTCATACTGTATTAATGAGAAATAAAACGTAGAAATCACGCAGAGAGCAAATCGAGCTATCTAATGCAGTTGGTTTAAGTTACAGGGAAAAAAACACATAGTCAGCTAGTTAGCAATTTACATGATTATGACATTATGGTACGTAATGGCAGTGATGATGGTATTAACATGAAATTTACTCCCCAAGTGTAGAGACCATGAGGTGAGGTGAGAGTGCTAAACAGAATGATAGACAAAAATGCAGCTCTTCTTGAAGAAACAAGAAATACAGTAAATGACAACTGGTACGACCATGAGCAGACAATCATGTCTGCATTTTGGGTCACGTTGCATTTTGGGTCATTTAAGGAACTGATAACTGAAATGAAAATAGACGTGCATGTCACTGAAATACGTGACTCCTCTGATGATCATGGAGGTCACTTGGTAATTATGAAGACCAGTTGTTCACGGTGGATCTTTCCTCTAAGAAGACTGTGTGGCACTTTAAAAACCTGAAGTGGTCAGAAACACAGACAGATCACAAACTAACATGCACAAGTCATGATTCCCATAATCTACAATGAGCCATGTTACTGCAGTCGTGACACGTACAGTACCTCCAATAGGTCACTTCCTTGAAGTTCCCCACTTCCTTTATACCAGCTTTAATGCTATATGCTGTTTATCATACTCATTTCCGGACAAGGCCCCATGCTATCGTTCAGACTTTTTTTATTTTCCACACCCAGGCAGGCATGGAGTTCAGAGCAAAAGCCAGTGTGTCTCCAGTTAGGGATGTCATTAAGCAGGATCGCCTCTCCCTGAGGATGCTTAATACTTTAACCAGATGTGTTCACCAGGGCCGCCCACACGCTGTCACAGCATCATGTACCTGCAAAGGTCACCTTGTTTATTTGCTTGGCGATGTGACGTCACCATGGGGGAAACAGGAAATAGTTGAGACTACCTGACAGTCTCTGACTTGACACTGGACCTGATCCAGGGAGCAACCATGGAGAAAAAAACAAGAAGTGGTCATTAAAAAAGGGAAATTTGTTTACTCAGCTTGTTTCCTGCAGACACAAACGCGGCACATCTTAAGGAGTCTAAAATAACAAAGAATATAGATATAGATATAGATATAAATATTACATAAATGCAATATGAGAAGTAAAATGCAAATGGGAAGCATATTGTAAAACCTATGGCTTGTAAAACTTATTTTCAAGAATTCAAAAAGAGAGTCAAATAACAGCAGTGCAAATTGTTGTTAAATGTCGCTGCCATTAACGTTTATTTGTGCATGTGCTCAAACCACATTAACAAGTCATTTTTTTACATGATAATAATAACAATTGTTATAAACGAATATTATTAAAAGAAAAAATTTTACTGTGATTGAACCAAACTCAGCCAAAAAGTCACACATATAAATATTTAATAGCCTTTATTTAATATATCACTGTGTTGACCCTTATATAACATCACAATAGAATAGAATAGAATAGAATAGAATAGAATAGAATAGAATAGAATAGATTTAAATATACAGAATATCTTTTCACAGTGATCTGTTGGAGTCTTCTCCAACACAAAGTGTTTTTAATGCAGTTTAGGTCAAGACTCTGTGGAGGCCAATTTATCTGTAAAAATGATTTGTCATGCTTCCAGATCCTCTCTTTTACATTTTTAGCCCAATGAGTCTTGTTGTCCTGGAATATGGCTGTGTCATCAGGGAAGACAAAAATCTAATTATAATTAATGAGATAAACTGGTCATTCAGAACAATCAGATCATCAGCTGATTTCATTTTATTGCCTCAAAACATTGCTGAATCTAGACCTGACCAACTGAAGGAACAACAGATAATAAAATGACCTCAGAGGCTGGTACTGTGGTCAGTATACATGACATATACATGAAGCTTCATGCGTTTCCCTGATGCACCCATCTTTCTGCAATGGATATATTTGGTCTCATCAGATGACATGACCTTTTTCCGTTGCTCCAAAATCTAATCTTTATGCAGCCAAGTAATTTAAAGCCTTTTTTCTGATTAGCATCATTAACAAGTGTTTTTTTTTTTATATATACACACAGTTTTGGTTTATTACCAAACCTGAGTTTGTGTTGCATTTTTTTGTGTGGGAATACTTTTACTTTCACTATTAAACATTTCGACTGCCATTTTATAATAACATTTTTATAATGCAAATGTGATCTATAATTTTTCTAGGGTTTAGCAAAGCTTTAGATATTTTTAACTAAAATCTTCTTAGTTGTTTTCTTTGCTTGATGCAACACAGAAAGATCTTTCCCAAGACCATGGGATCCATCTTCCAACATGGTTGTTGAAGACATTAGGGTTAAACAAGTGGTTGCCTTCTAATGCATGTTAATCCTTGCAGTAATTATTCGCCCAAAAACCTTTAAGTATTTGCTTATTTAAATTTAATTGTTGATATGTTTTGGCCAGGTGAGACATGCATTGTTTATTAATAGGGCAGGGGGAAATGGTCAGAATATCTTAAGCTGATCTGTTGCTCAGTCACTGTTATTTGAATGTTGTTGGTGTGTGTGTGCTGTCATATTGGATGATTAAATAACTACATGAATATGCAGATTTACAGCTGTTTGTAATAAAGGAGCCAGTGTGCGCATATGTACTTCAAGAACCTGTGCTTCTCTTATTTGGAAAACTACTGTACCAGCTGGAACTACTGGATCAATAATCTGTGTGAAAGCTGCTTCCCAGCCCCTGCTCAGGAAACGCCATCATTAAAAACTCAGCATTCAAGTGAGAACTGGATTTATGAAGCATATGACAGGTAAACCATCAATCACTTTCTTTTGGGAAACATCTTAGTGTTGTGGCCAGCTGAGACCATAATAAAGTTTTTTTTTATTTTTATATATATATATATATATATATATATATATATATATATATATATATATATATATATATAAAAGCATTAATCTTTTGAGACACGAATGTCCTCATAAAAACTTCATTGTCTATATATATCCTTTTACTGTTACGTATAATTCTTTTGCCAAACTAAACTTCTTCCTAGTTGAAGACACTGATTAAATTTATAGTTATCAGCTATGAATAAAGAGAAACAGTCAGTAGAAATTAGTTCAGGGCTCAGGAGGTTAATACAGTAAAATATCATGCTTAATAATTATTTCAGGCTCCATTTTGTCTCGATGGACAAGCAACCTTTATAAAAAAAATTTTTTTTAATTATTATTACATATAAACTATAGTTATATACTACTCATTTTCTTATGAACTGAAATTTGGGTAAATGTCCACTGTTAAATATGTAGACATGCAGGTCAGTCCAGAGCCAGTGTGACAGTTTCATAAAAATAAGAAGATGAATGTCCAAAAGATTTATCTGACCTCAAACCCACTAACAATCTATTCTAAATGATAATCCACAAGCATCATCTAAACAACCTGCATGACTTTCTGCAAATCTGGCAAGTGAAGACAATCATACATTCTCAGTTTAGAATGTCATGTTTCAGTTAAATAATACTACTCATGCGAATTGCGTATTCCTGTATTATTATTATTATTATTATTATTATTATTATTATTATTTACAGTCCATCATGTGCTATTTTTATCCTATTTAAAGGATGTGGAAATGGGGGCCACTCTCAAGGTGACATGGTGAGTAGTGTATTCTTGGCCTATGTTGTATTGAGCCAAGAATATTGTGACAGTCAAAGACTGAAGCAGATGAGCTGAACATTTGCCCTCACTTCCTGAGAGTAAGCAGGCTCCTTGATATCCTCTATACAACTTGTGGATCAGCGGCTTGGTCATGAGTGTCAAACAGAATTCTTTGTCTTTTCAGCAACGCCTTAAATTGCTAGAAGCCTTTTGTAACTACTTTACTTTCCTATTAATTGCACTGAATAATTACCAGTAATTATTGCATTCATGATGAATAATTGAAGAATAACATGCAGGTTTGGAAATTAAATCTATATTGTTATGTAGTGTTTGACTGTAGTACATTTATGCTTCAGTCACTACTATCACAAATAAATAAATAAATAAATAAATAAATAAAATACATGTACTGTCATCAGGCATTAGAGTGTGACAGTATTTGCTGCTTTATATGTTACCATGTCCTATCACTCCTGGGGCAGTGGGCACCCTTGAGATGTGTGAGTTTTAAGCCATAAGTGGGATGCATGCCTCAGGCACCCTGACCCAAAATCCCCCTTTTCTAAAACGCCATCTCTTTTTAAGCATATAGCCACAGGCAAGAGGGACAACAATCTGTCTTGGTCGAAATCATTTTCCACAGCTGACACATAACAAATGTTATTTAATGTGCTGTAACCAGAATGACCCGTACGGATCAAAAATATATACTATGTTAAAAACTCAATATTCTTGGCCATATTAGAAATAAGGAGTCCACAGTGCTGAGTCCACAGTGTGTGTCCAGGCCATAGAAGGGTCAAATAAGAACCCTAAAAAAAACACCACAGTGTAAGATATTAATCAGTGAGAGCCATGTTTCCTCCCAGCTAAAATGAACAGCAGGTTCCCTTTCCCTTGCCATGGGCTCTTTTAATGCACGGACCAGCCAGGGCCCAAACATCCTGACGGAGAGAGGCTTTACTCTTATCAGGCAGGAAACACTGCTCCTCCGCTACATCCTCTTTACAAGGAACGCGACTCAACCGTTCCCAAAAAACGCAGGAAGACCAAGCCAGACTCCAGGATTTGTCAAACACCCACCACCACCACCCGCTTCTCCCCCCTTCCAGATTCCTTTTATCGAAAATGAAGAGGAATTTTTTTGGGAAAAAAAAAAAAAGACCAGGAGAAAAAGAAAAACGATGAACGTGTAAAACAGTCAACAGGGCTGAGGTGCATTTATTTATTTCATGGAGATTATGAAAGTCTGCATCAGCAAGATAGTAAATAGGGAGCAATGTAGGTGGAGAGTGTGGGGGGGGGGGGCGAAATGGGGGTAGAGTAGGAGGGGAGTTTCTGCTTAAGAACGACACCCTGAATAATACACAGCAAACAAAAGGCCAGTGGAAATGGAGGCGGCAATGCAGAGAGACGAGACTGTTCTATACCAATCCTTTGAAAGTGTGTAGGAGTGAAACTAAGCAGGAGACATGGTAGTCATACCAGCCTGGCAACACAGGGCGGGTACCACCAGCTCCATGGTGAATATACTATCAAAGCTCCAAACAAAACTTAATCTTAGGTGAGGCAATTCGTACAAATGTATGCTTAAATTACTAGAACCGATAAACAATAAAGTTGATACTTATAAAAATATCTATTAATTTTTTTTATTGCTATTTGTGTTACACATTAATTGCTTATAAACTACTGTAAAATGAACCACCACAATTAACTGATATCCACAAGCTCAAACATCATTTAGGTTGGTTTTGGACATACAAAAGAAGGAAACAAGGTGCAAATTAAGAAGCAGTGATTAAAAAGATTCGCCTATCTGCGACAGCCAAAACAAGAGTCTTTGATATACCAGTGTTATAATGTTTTTTTTATTCACTGTAGCCTGTATTGTCTGATTTCTCAGAACATTCATTTTAACATTTCACAAATTGCTAGAGCATCTACAAAGCATTATTTTTCAGGTCATCCGAAACAATAAACATTGTCAATGTGCTAGGTTTACTTCGACATACACAGTGCAGTTTTTCAAGAAAGAATGCCAAATGCTCGGCCCTTCATAACGATCATACAAGCAACCCAATTTTTAATATACATCAGCTTTCTTTGTGATCTACAATCTTAGATATCGCACTGATATATGTGGAGATATCAAATTAGAAATTTGGTATTTTATTCAAATTAAATTAATGCCACAAACCTAAATCAGCATACAATAATATTCCTTATTATTATTTTCTTGGTAACAATTTATGAGTATAATATATAATTCATATGGATGTGGATAGAAAAAGGAGACTACAGAATTTCCTTCACGAAACACCAAGTCCGATGGAAAAGAAATCGCGGAAGAGTCCAGTCTCAATTAAATATGGTGTCTTGAGGTAAAAAAAAAATGAGGTTTGTATTAAAGATATGATTATTAGAGGATTTTTAAAAAAAGCAATACAATATGGATTAATGCAAAACATTTAGATACATAAATAAGCTGTAGGGCAAATATACAAGCATCTCTGGCAAAGTCTGAGAACATTTCAGCAGGACTAACAGTTATTCCAGTCATTTTATCCTCATCCTTTTCCTGTTTGGAAACAAAGATGGGAATGAACTTTAGAACATTTATCTATGCATCCCTGAGGTGTCCATTGACTTTCTGCAGCTTCTCCTTTCCTCACCACTCCTCCTTCATTCACCTGCCAATCACATTGCTGTCCCATTTTACGTCTATGGGTTTTGTCTGTGTTGACTTTTAAATTATTGTCTTTTGCTTTGTTTCACTTTTTAAGAAATGCTGTAATTGTTGTAGTAGGCAGCTGTTGCATCGGCCAGTACAGAAATAAGACTGGTTTCTGTGGTGCTGCTGGGACAAGTAGATGCTGGTGTTACCTGGATGTGTCCTGTCACGGTCATACTGCCCTGTTCGGCATGATAGTTGGTGGAGTTAAGATACTGGTCGAACTCAGCACGGTCCACCTCACCCAGCAGTTCAGCCTGGCTCAGCTGGTCCAAAGTCTCCAAATGACCCTGCTCAGGTGGGGGTGAGAGTTGCCCTAAGTGTCCCTGGAGCCCATGGTGGACTGGGACTTGAGGGAATGCAGTGCTGTAGTAGGACAGTGGAGGAGTAGGGATAAGGGTGGTTCCACTACATTGGTGTGACATAGGGATGTGATTCAGATGTGGACTACCACAGTGGATAGAGGACTGATGGGAGTACTCAGGGTGATAAGGAGGAGGGCTGCCCATGTGAGCTGGGGTGGGACGTTGCTCCTCTGGGCCTGAAGCAGAAGATGAGCAGGAGCTGGTGGGGGGGACAGAGCTGGATGCTGAATAGTAGGATGGATGCTCATGATCTACCACATCAAGAGGGGACATTTCAGGTGGAGTGGGAAGGCCATAAGGATATGTGTCAAAATTGCTGCTGGAGTTTGCAGGGTCCCTGAAGACCCTGACACCAGGCAAAGTTGCACTGGAGGAAGAGAATCCATTGCTCCCACTGACAGTATTCTCTTCTTCTTTGTCCAGAGGGTGACAGCAACCCCGCGGGTCTGACAAAGAGCTCTGATCAGGGCCAATGCCGGGCAGGAGGAAACCTGGGTCAACTCTCTTACAGATTCGCTTCAACTGCTTCTTCCTACGAGGACGGTACTTGTAGTTAGGGTAGTCCTGCATATGTTGCACCCGCAGCCTCTCAGCTTCCTCCACATACGGCCTCTTCTGCAAAGGAGTCAGGGCCTTCCATGACTTACCTACCACAACCCAGGGAAAAAAAGTACAAACATTAGACATGTTGCTATTTTCCTCACATAAAGAATCATACTTGATCATTAATATGATTTTTACACTGGAATTATTTTTCTTTTATAAACATTTAATTTAAAAAACTATATTTGCTTAGACAGAAATACTGAAATGTTGTGCTTTATAAACCATATCAGTGCAGACAAATTTTGAATCAATCTCATGAACAGGAGATCCCAAAATATTGTAAACCACTATAATGAAATGTGAGAAGTATAATTTAATAGAGAATATAATATTGCTCTTTCAAATAAACCAATATTCTTTCGATGATTATTTCTGGAAATGTTGGTACTATAAGGTACATAGAATGTTTTTCCCTGTTCATTTATGTATTACATGAAAAAGTTAAATTGTTGTTTCAAGGCAAGTTAAAAATTTTCCTGATACCGACAAAGCAAAAATATAACGACGTTTAAAAGTAGTTATGAATTTAGATTTAAACAGTGCAAACTAAAATATAAATAACACTTATTATTACCATATTATTATTATTATTATTATTATTATTATTATTATTATTATTTCAGCTGACACCCCGCCGTAAACGTCTACACCATCTCGATCATACTGATAAAACAAAACTAGTCGGAATTACGGATGATCCAATTTCAGTTACAGTTGATTATACATTTACAGTGAGTTTTTTGATTGTTTGTTTGTTTGTTTCTTTATTTGTTCTTTCCAATCCGACTAAGCATTTGGATTTTTTGAAGTTAAAACTTTAACAAAAACTCTCTGATATGATTCTCGCAAATCAGGTTAAACCACTTGGGCGATTTATTATAAATTCAAGCCTTTAAATTCCTTTAAAATGTAATAATAATAATAATAATAATAATAATAATAATAATACACACAAAATAGTTTTTTTTTTTCATTTATACAACTTCTAATATTAAATTAAAAGAGGAGAGTACTGGGAGTATGTCAACTTTTAGCAATGTCAATGTCAGGGAAAAATACCTGAGAAAAAAAATCTGTATAATAATAATAATAATAATAATAATAATAATAATAATAATAATAATAATAATAATTTGACTAGACAATTCCGAATGCGAATAAGAAGAAGAAGAGAATAAATCTCTATATGTCTAAACTCTTACCCAGCATTTTGCTGAGCTCTGCATTGTGAAGGTCCGGGTTCTGCACGGCGAGTCTTTTGCGCTCGTCTTTAGCCCACACCATGAAGGCGTTCATGGGTCTGCGGATGCGGGGCTCGGGGGTTTTATCCGCCGCTGCTCGGTGGCCCGCGCGTCCGTCCCCTGCGTCTCCATCCGTGGATGTGCACTCGAAGCTCTCCGGCCACGACGAGTAGGCGCTGATCAGGGCAGCCATGTGCGCTCAAAACTTTACCTGCCGCAAACTCGCTCCTTCTCTGTCTGTCTCTGTCTGTCTCTCTGTCTCTGAAACTTTCTATGGCTTGCGCTCACGTGCGAGTTCACCTGCAGATTGGTTTGTGGGAAGAAAGAAAAAAAAAATCTCCGATAAGACCTGATTCTGTGTGTGTGTGTGTGTGTGTGTGTGTGTGTGTGTGTGCTCTGCTCCGAATCTGTCCTTCACTGTCCTGAGTGATGATCTAGTCTGTGTTTGTCGGCTTGGGTGAGAACGGTGTGCTCGTTTGGACTCCTCCTCGAAAGCAGTGATTCACTCTTTCCCTGTGCACGAGGAAGAAGCGCTTTATATCTGAGCTGCAGGTTCCAGCACAGGCCCCGCAGGACACGCAGCTCCTCCTTGATTGCAACTTGAGACGTGCGGAAAAAAAAAGAAAAAAAAAAGAGTGAAGGAAACTACCTCAACACTCTTTACTCCAAAATGAGTTTATGCTTGTGTTGTCGTGACACATTACTACGATGGCTGAGGCGTAAAGACAGAAACAACATGCTCTTTGCTCTTCTTCTAATTAGATTACATTAATAGATTATCTTAATAGATAATCTAACCTAAGAACCTGTTATATCATTATTTTTTTCTCTCTGAGTGATTAACAGAAGGGTTATCTGTTTAGTCCTAGATTTCCTACATCATTTAAATTAAGTGCTTCTCAAAGTTTTTTTTTTTTCTTTCCAATTTTTGCATTAGGACCAGATATGCACTCTGTGCATGAAAGAAATGGGTACCAGACTCCTTCACCAGACAGCACAAACATTGTGCTAGAAAGACACATGCATGTTTCAAAGCTTTACTCATGCTCCATTTATGTACTTTAAACCACCTTTAAATATGCATTTTATCTACAGTAGGTGAAATACATAGTAATGCTACAATTGATACCACCATGACAAGGAACTATATGTACATCCATACATTTTCCATATAGACTATGCGGTGTAGGGGGTACACTACAATCGCCTGGAGCCTAACCGACAGGGCAAAGGGCACAAGGATAGGGAGAACCCTAGATAGGGTGCCAACAGTCACACCCTCAGTCATAGCTTACAGGCAATTAAGAAATGCCAATCTGCCTAAACTGCATGTTTTTGGACTGGGAGAAAACGGAATTATCTGGAGGAAACTCACCGAGCACAGGAAGAACGTGTAAACTCCATGGACAAGGACTAATGGTGAGATTCGAACCCTCAACCTCGAAGATGTGAGGCTGCAGTGATAACCCGTAGGTCACTCAAAAAAAAAAAAACGTTTTGCTTTTTTGCGATTGAAAGTGCACTCGTCAATATATTGTAATTTTCAAACGTCCTCATCTGTACAAATATTGCGGAGAATTGTCTAAAAATGCTTAAACCATTTTAACTGTTGGTACACAACAAGCGTATTACACCACAGGAAAACATACGATTCAAATCCTGCCTTCTGGTCTAGATTTTTGAATTTGGATTGCCATCTTGTCTGTCAACACTCTTTTACATCCGCTTAAATCATTATGAGAATTTGCATGCTGATAATGTTGCTTGACCTTCAATCAGCTGATTGCACCTGAAACTGACAGTCCTTACAGTCCTGACTCTGACTCTAACTCCAGGTTAAAGTTCTCTGAGTTTGCCTATAGTTATCAAACCTGTTCTTGAACTGGTAGCTTTACACAAGACTCGTAGGTGTAGTGACATCACCTAAGCGTCAGCTCTTTATTCATTCAGCTTGTCGACTGGTATAACAGCAGGATGTAAGACTAAGTTTTATTTAAGCGTTTATTCGATGCTCGTAAAAGCAGTGATCTTACAAGAGTAAAAGTAGGTATTTGAAAGTACGTCACATGCTTCTTATATTTATAGTAAAAAATGTAATAAAGTCATAATGAATATTTAAAGGTTTACTAAAACAAATTGCATAAAGGGAACACTAGTGAGAGTGTAGAACCCTGGAGGGTTTTTATTTTATTTATTTATTTTTTTTTTTTTTTAACCTTGTGGAACCTCGTTTCCAAGAATGCTCTCCAAGTTTCTTAAATGTTTACAAGTAGTTGAGGCACTGTGTAAAACTTGGTTAGAATGAAGTCAGTTTCCTTACTGTCAGCAGAGCTCTTCTTATCACACAGAGCGTTCCTGCTGACAGATTATTCAAGTAATGGCCACTCCATGGAAGCTGTGGAGCAGACAGGAAGTGCTAGGAGAAACGTGCAGATCGTGCTTACACCCATTAATTCTGGTACTCAAGGAAGGCGCAAGTTGTTGCCAAACCAAACTATTTTCAATATTTCCACTTTTTTTTTTTTTTTAAAAAGGTACAAAAGCGTGTTAATATTTATAGGTGTAGTCTAATAGCCTCCCATCTAAACACACACAGGAACAGGAAGTCGGGGTAAATTTGCCACAGAATAAGGTCCTTCACTTCCTGTTCTCACCACCTTGAACAGAGATGACAGTCAGGACATCTGTTTGGGTGTTGAAAGGTACACATGAGTAATTAAACTTTTTTCCTTTTTTGCTATTTTGGTGCTGATTTCCTTTCAAGGAAAAGAGTTTGATCACAAGCCTGTTTGTCTTGATGGAAAGTACAGGCATTGAAATTGTAGGGTCTATTGTAGCTCGAAGCAGTTCAGCAATAACTATAAAATGGCAATTCTGTCGCTCAGCTGATTAAATGAAGAGAAAATTAAAAGCAAGACTGCACGCTTTTCTAAACCCAATTCAAAGCTAAAGCTCTCTTGCACATCACTCTAATCCTTTTCCATACCATACACAAGATGTACCAGGAGGACGTGCATCACCGGTTCTTCTCTCGACTTGCACCCAGGTGGTGGAATGAACTTCCACTTGCTGAATGAGCAGCTGAGTCAATGGCTGACTCATGAAGAGTGACACGAAGTACTTAAACAAGCATTTAAAAGCTCGACTTATACTATTTTTGTTGCTCTCCAAACAGACAACAATGTAAATGACTGAGGAAAGGGAGGGTTCAAACCAGTTAATGAGGTTCAGAGATTTACTCTAAAGAGTAAATATCACTGGCAAAGGCATTACTGACGCATAAGGTTTAAAGACTAAATCCTGTTCAACGTATCTTTCCTTTTTACTAATTTCATTTCCTCAAAAACAACAGCAGCTTCTCAGGATATCTCACGCTTGCCGACCATTAAAGTTGACTTCAGCTTTAGAGCGCTAGCGTTATTTTAGTAGAACTTTATAAAAAGCAAGTCATAAGGCAGGTGTGTTTCCCTTCTTCAGTGAGACAAACAGAGAAGAGCTAATATCATTAGCCAGGGTTACCAGGTTTTAGCAAACCGTCCAGTCCAAATACTGCTCAAAAACAACTTGCAGCCAAAAACAACCTCCGAAAAATCCATGTATTGGAAAAAGAAGACATTTTTCTCTTTTTTTCTTTCTCAGCCGTTGCAGGGGAAACAGGGTCACAGGGTGTTTCTGGTGTATGAAGATTACTGACTCAAAAAATTCCCAAAATTTGCAACATATCTTAGATTTTAAAAAATTGTGTACATCATAAACAAACTGTCTTTACTTAAAGTTTACCTTAGTTTGTAGTAACTCATCAGAATGACCAACTTCAAAATAACAATTTGGCATAAAAAATATGACCCCAGCACTTTTTTTTTTAACTCTTCTTTCCTCTGCATCCCTGTTTAAGGAGCCGCGTAATTCCTGCGCCAAAGAGCCTCTGTTAATGCTTGTTGCAGTTCTCATTTTGAACACTAGGTTTAATAATTGCTGAATCTTGAAATGAAAGCAAATGCATGTAAGCTGATGTTTCATCGGTCAAATAACAATTGTTTTACATTTTTGGTCACTGAGAGTTACTTCTTTAAATGATGTCAGTCTTCAACAAAGAATGCAAATCTGTTAAGAAGGGAAAAAAATGCAATTAGCACTGACTTCAAACAAATAGCACAATTTGGTACAGGTTGAATTTTTACTTTATTAGCCTATGTGTAAAATTCATACAACCATAGCACCATCACATCGCATTGCAAAGATCTCATAATTATCTAGTCCTATCACTGTGGGACAACCAGTGACTTAGTGCTACACCTAGGAAAGGCACGTACATGTGAAATGGCCCTATTTTATCACTGGGGAAATCATTTATGTTAAGCTACTTACAGGCTTGGACATTTGAACCAGTGGTCCTGTGAGTACATCAACACCATTGTTAAATGCAATTCAAAGTAATGAATTTTAAATTCAGCATCACATTTTTGCTGTCCACAGGAGGTGCAAATCTCACATTATGGCAAAATAAAAAGCATCAGAGGGAAAAACAAGACTATTTTGATTTGACAGCTCATCAGCTTTTCACGGGCGTGGTATGTGAAGTGTGGCCTACAATCCATCAGCAGCTTCATACATCAGGAAAAAGAAAGCTATGACAGTAGGAAAGTAGATGCATAAATATTATAAAAACTGAACATTGAATCAGATTTCTGCACTGGTATTATACTCTTCCCAGCAGTCATTTATAATTTTTTTTAAACATTTAAAACAGGTTGCATGGATGTTTCTTAATATTTGTGATTACTTTTGGAGCACAATTACAAATGAAACATCAGTGGCACTGAATGTAGTATGTAATTTGATGTAGAATTGACAGTGAAATAAAAATGTTCTCATACATAGATTTATAAAACTGATTAGACTTTTGGCTATACAAAATGTTTCCCGTTGCAAGGCATACAGTACAATCTGACCATAAAGAACAAAATGAGCTTTAAAAAAATTGTTAAATGCTCAGTCGCTGCTGTTCAATTTATTGACAAACTACAGATGCACCAAATCAAGGACAAAGTCCTAATTGTCATTTTTCCTCTTTCTCTTGTCCTTTTTGCATTTCTTTTCTGTTACTACTTCTGTCTGCTCTTCCTCTTGTTCTCGCTGCTTCCTCTTCTTTCTCTTTTTATCCAAAACCTCGGTGTCTGTGGTGTTATCTGCTTTATCGTCTTCGTTAGGTGTGCGAGTAGACATTTCTTTGTTTATCCTTTTCTTCTTTTTCTCTGAAGTAAGGGCCACTGGGTCTTGTTCTGTTGCTGGGGCACAGCACTCTTCCGCTGTATCCTCCTCTCTCGCTTGTCTATCTTTCTTCTTCTTTTTCTTTTTCTTCTTGCTGTCTGAGTCAGCATGCTCGACTGCAGTAACCTCAGTCAGTGGGGCATCCTCAGTTTCCTCCACCTTTTCCTTGTTGTCATTGTGCTGGTCATCCTTTCGATCTTTTTTCTTCTTTTTCTTTCTTTTTTTGCTCTCTTCCATGTCGCTGGTGTCGGGAGAATCCTCTGTGAATTTGCATGTCGCTGACTGGGACCGTAGGTTGCTGTTGGTTTCAGGAGTGGAAGCGGAGGACCCATTCTCGGCACGACCCTTCTTTAACTGCGCCATCCGCTGTGCAAAGTACTCCTGCATGGTCAGAGTACTGGTCACTGTGTTGTGTTCCACCTCCGGGTTTGATGGACCATCCTTGTCATCGCTGTCCTGCTCTTTCTCCTCCTGAGAATCAGTACTGTTACTTGCCTGTGGAAACAAGGAAATAAATCCTCAGATTAAAAGGGACATTATGGACGTAGGTATTCTCCTAGATCTGATGCAAAAAATTTCTACCACTTCAAAAATAACCATAATCTTTCTTTATATAGCATGTCTCATTTTCAGCCCAAAGCTGTACTAAATTTACATTGGGAAATACTAAAAATTATATGTATATGTTCATACATGACTGGGATCAGTTTTAATTTAATTTGACATCTTATAATGAAAAAAAAAAAAAAAAGTCGTCAACTTGCTTTTTTTCCTTCCTAATAAAAACTAACTCACATTTCCACTCAATGTTTACCAAGTTAAATCACACTGCAAGGGAGTTTGTACAAGGGAATGTACAATGGCAGTCAAAACATAGACAGGGGGATTAATATGAACTGATTTAAGGCCTGACAAGTGCTACTGTTTCATCATAAGTTAAATAGAAATATTACAATCCTGGTAAAATGACATTTTGCCTGAAGTATTTTAATGCAATCTTCACACACATTTTACAGTTAAAGAAAATAAACCTCATTCAGTAGAGTGACATTTCACAGACTATTTGTTGGACCCAGGAGACTTGTGTGTCAGTGACTAAATTTGAACTTTTGAATGGCGTAAAAGACTGAAGAGCACAAATGAAGTTGTAATTATACACAAATTTGCAGAAAACACTACCTGTCACACATAACATGCTCGTGCATAAATACAGATGTATATTGAAGTAGGACATGACAGTTAACAACAGGATTAACCTGTCTCTCACACCCACTTTACTGCTCCCAAATAACACACGGCACAATTTAAAGGGCATTAAAAGTTCATTTGCTATGAGGAATGTTTTTAAATATGACACGTAATACTTATAAATGAATAAGAGAAAATTGTCATTTAAACCGAAACCTTAACTTATAGTCAAGATGGTGACAGTATCTCTGAAGAATATTACATTAACCTTTGTAACATGATTCAAACGGTAGGTTATTACATACAGGATATATAATTAATACGAAATGATACCAGGGTCCTTAATTACCTAGTAAAACACTACCAAAGTAGTAACCTTACCGTATGAGCAAGACAGTACTTTACCTGAATTTAAATATGGTGCGCCCGAACCCTCATTTGGTTCATTTGTGATTTTTAATCTTTTCTTCTCATCTTAAAAATATTAACGACCTAAACTTAAAATTTTTAAGACTAACAATATGTACACTTGTATGAATAGCATGTCTCGGGATGCTGCTTTAAGATATACACAGATCAGTCATAACATTAAAACAATAACATTATCAATTATATACCAGTAAAATGGTGACGGGATAATCAGCATCCAAGGCTCGCCCATGTGTGGGGGGACGAAAGGTTAAGCCAGTCCGATCCATTCCCAGTAAGCCAACGCAGAACACCTTGATAAAAACAATAAATGATGGACCACGAGAGAAAGGCACCCGGACACCCAGTGCACCACAGCCCACTGCACATTGGGAAAGAAGGCACCCGGTCCAGCCTCCAAATTCTCCAGATCTCAATCCTATTAAAGCACTCATGGCACACACCAGACAAACAAGTTCAATCCACCGAGGTCTCCACCAGCACCCAACGGCATCCAAAGGCTCCACCGTCAACACCCCAGCACCAGACACCATAGACCATTCCCAGAGGCCTTGTAGAGTCACACCCCAAGGGGCCATAGCTGCCCCGGTAGCACATGAGGAACCTACACAATACTGAGCATAATGTTTTGTGTTGCAATGTTACAGCTGATCTGTGTTAATCCTAAAGCAGCATACTGATTCTTAATCCTAAATTTCATTTGAATGTACAGTATTATAAATATTACATTAACCTTTAACGCGATTCAAACTGTAGGTTATTACATACAGGATATATAATACCAAATGATAACAGACAGTACTTTACCTGATTTTAAATCTGGAGTATTCAAATTTGGTTTATTTGTGAATTTTAATCTTCTCTACACCGATTTATCTTCCCATTTTAAAAATATTAATAACTTAAACTTATACTCAAAAGTACCAGGTTCTCAATACCAGGTTCTTTTTATTCTTTTTTAGTCTTTACAGTCTATTTAAAATGTATTTTAACAATATCAATTTAAAAATAGCTCATCTAATAAGATGATCATCTAATGTATTACTCTGCTTAACAAAAAATGAAGAAAAAGTCCCGGGGGGGGATTGGGGGGAGATTTTCAGGATTTGAGTAAATGAAGATGATCCCAGAAAGAGTCTTGATAATGTTTTAGCATTCATGTAAAGAAAAAGCAATCTGTGAGAGAGAGCAGAATGAAACTGAAACCTTTCTGTTGAACTCTACATGCTGCCGATTCACAGCAGGTCACAAAAGCGGCAGACACAATGACTATGTTGAAAAGACCACAGGAGTGCGCTTCAGATTAAACTGTACCCGGCCAACACTTAGTCACTGCAGCACCTCTGCCCCATTCGTCTTCATTTCGCTAATGGGCTGCTCAATGCATAATGATTTGGGGTGAAGAATACCCACTCTGAAGCTTGTGCTAAACAACAGCAGAGCTCTACATTATGTCACAGGCAGCCGTGAAAACGGCATTTTTCAAAATTCCCAACAAGGGACCTCGGGGTGGGAGGGTTGTTTATGTGCTCCTACTGTAAAAAGAGCAACGAACGTAACAAATGGAAACACTTTTTCTTGCCTAACAGACTAGCAGTGCTACATGGGTTGAACAGATTAAAGCATGTACACTAATTTTAGTAGACAACATGCATGGCGGTCATGTGTGCGATTTGCCTAGCCTATCTAGCTCAAACCTAGCCTGAACTTAATCTGGAATCAAGGTTTTGTAGACTAGCCATGAAAAGCTTCAAATAAAAACACAATTAACACGATACTCACAGGATCTACAGCCTCTAGAACTCTAAAACCTTTTTTTTTCATCATGATTTGCTTTTATTATCGTTATTTTTAATTAGCATCATCTTAACATAAAAATGTAATATAAAGAAGAACGAATTGGAAAATCATACGCATTATAAGTTGATTAGATCTTTCAAGGAGAATGAACAATATCAATGAAAAGCTATAAGAAAGTGCATTTAAACCATTTAAAGTGCATATTTAAGAAAAAAAATATAAAAACGTTTAAAACTTTAAGGTGAAAATGACTACAAGTAACACCCCGCCCAAAGACGACTTCTCTGAAGCCTGCCCCATGGTAACACACGTTTGTTGTCCATATGTAGTTACAGTGTTACCTATGACACCTCTTTCAATTAAACTGACCCCCCGCCCCCCACCTCAATTTGAGCTTTCTCACGTGAATAGCAGCTCAAGCCCAAGTAAAACCGTCCCATGAACCACTTATAATATTACTTGTATATTAATATACCTTAAATGTACTTCAAAAGTACAGCCTGATGCTTTATTCGCTGCCTGGCCAAAAACAAAATGGAATAGGGTCAAACTCTTCAGACCACATAACCTTTTTTTTTTTTTTTTTAAATATTGCTCCAAAGTCTAATCTTTATGCTCCCCAACAAACCGAAGCCCTTTTCTCTGACTGGCCTCACTAACAAGTGATTGTCTTATGGCCACAGACTGTGAGTTCCAATCCTGAGAGTTCTGGTCTCATTGTGTGCATGTATGGAAATGCTCAAACTTTCACCAGAAAACATTGCTTTTGTTTTTACTGTTGATTTTTTTTTTACCATGCAGCTACACGTTTAAGTGGTCTCCATTCATGTTTGTTTTCTGACCACATTTCTTCCACAAAGCTCAAATGTTCAGCATTGTCCTTCCAGGTTTTGGCCCCAGTTCCAGTCATTTCAAACCTCCTTAGTTGTTTTCTTTGCAGCACAATAATTTGATCATTCTGAAATTGAGAGTTTTTTTGGCCAGGCAGTGTACTTGTCATTATCAAATATTAAAAAGAAGAGAAAGAGAAAAAGTTAACAACACAGTTTTTAAATTCATTAAAAAAAAAAAAAAAAGTTCGAACTTTAGACTTTTCAGGAGGAGAAATTGGCTGAATTCTCAGTTTGTGTGAAAGGGAAGTGAACAAGAAGTGAAGAAGCGATTGCGCTTGGTGAAATGTCTGGGGGGCATTTGATGAGTTTGAACTATGAAATTGCTCTCAGGAGGAAGAGGAAGGAGGGAAAGGCAGAAGAAGAGGGATGGAGTGAGCAGGGAAATCCTCTTCATCAGAGAGCTGTGTGTGGTTGCGTATTCGAGCCCGCTTGGGGACCGCCATTAGCCTTATCTCTCTAATGGGGTGAGAGAAGTGCTGCTGGTTGCATTCCTTCGGGGACTTGTGGCATATACATTCACACATTTGGAGTCTGGCACAAACAAACAAAAGCAGAAACTCAGAGGCATGCTGACATACAGATAGGTAAAGCCCACCTTACACAACTCCGCTTAAGTGTCAAAGAGGTCCCAGCTGACAGAAAACAACTACATGAGGGAAAAAAAACCCCATCTGCTTCTCCTTTTTAATGTCCGTCTCATCCTTCTCCCTTCATTCTCTCAATTTCTCCTCCCTTTCCATCTCCTTGACGCTCCTTTTGGCAACAGGGAGGCCCCAGGAAGAGGATGCGTTCTCTAGACTGTGTGCAGGACTCAGATAAGGCCCCAGCAGTGTGAGCCACTAGCTCTTTTCCTGCTCACCGCTCCCCAAGCACATGCTGCTCTGAGAAGGAGAAGGAGGAGGAGGAGGAAGGCCCAAGAGAGCAGCAAAGGGATCTGGGACAGACATGGACCCGAGAGCCGTTTAAAGGGCTCACAGAAACAAACAAACAAACAAATAAATAAATAAATATGCACACCACGAATGCCACCACAGCGGCAGTGAGACCCAGGTGACAAAGCAAAATGCTTGTATGTCGAAAAACTACCTGGCTCTTTTCTTCTTCACACCACCATCTAAATTCGCAATTACAGTACTCTAATATGCTGCTGAAAACGGCAACAAAATCTCCCACTCTGTGCTATGTCACAGCTTCCCTAATTTATAAACGAGAAGCAATATCCCTCGCTGAATAAAGACTATGCTAGTTTAGCATCGCGGATGCTGTGTCAGCAAAGAGAACTTCTTGTGTCCAGGGACTAAAGACTGCATATGGTGGCGAACTACTGCAAAGACGTAGTGCTATATTTAAGAGAGGGGATGAGTCGAGAAAGGTCTCGTATGTTAAAATAAGCTCAGAGCATATTGTAAGATTCTTTAAAATTGAGTTTTCTTCAAAATAGGAAATGAGCATCAGTGTGACATGATGACAGAATATCAAAAAATTTTCGCACATAAATCCTAGCGTTACTTTTAACACCGACGGCCACAGTAACTTGTGAGATAAAAGAATGGCATTTTGAAAGGACAAATATTTGGCTGCATGCTTGACATCTTTTTAATTCATTCCCAGCCCAGATGCTTAGAGCAAATCCTAAAAATAGACTATTTAACATCAGGCACCTGAGTGGCACACTGTATAAGTTTTTACATCCCTGAGCTGTTTTGCTCACTCAATCAGGAGCTATATACGGAAAAGATAGGGGAGTGTTTATGTCCTCTGAGAGCTGCTCTAGGTGTACGCCAAATAAACCTGAAACTGCTCCATTATGGGCACGAGCCAATAGATACTATCAGGGCAATATTGGGAAGGAGGCTGATTGTGTGAGCATGCTCTCATTGTCCTGCCAGTATTATAAATTTGGTGGTGGTCTGGGTGTATGGATCGGCCCCAGATTACCCAGACTACCCTCCCTGATGAGGAGAGCGAGGCTGGCGCGCCATCCTTCATACCACTCATGTGGGTGGACAGCAAAACAGGTGGCGCCCACGCAATACAGAGCTGCGGCCGGCTTAATTGGGACCTTAACACCTCATATTACAGGATACTAAATGACCCTCAAATTATCGTCTCAAATAAACCAACTGACTCCATTATCCGACTTCGGTGTTTATCCTGTATGAATTTTTTAAATAAATGAAAACAATTTGTGACCGATGCTCATAAATGTATTGGATATGAGATTTCTTACATCTTTAATTTCACTCTTTTTTTTTCTTCCTACAGATGTAAAATAAATGAAAGATTTAAATGAAAGAAGGATAGAATGACTTCAGACAAGGTCTCTATGGTGCCATCAAACAACTGGGAGGATAATGAATGGAGAGCAATTTCACGTGACATTATACAACATGACGACAGAGGATCGAGATTCCCAAGAAGAGGCTTGGCTGAAGCCTCGTCACTGCTTTAAAAAAATAAAAATAAATAAAAATAAAATAAAAAAACATTCACAATAAAACACTTAAAACAGATTAGGCTAAAACACATAGTTAGACCAATTAACATGAAACATAATTAAAGCAGATAGGCTAAAATATTTAGCACTCAATTAAACCAAAGAGATTCAAATAAAAAAAGTAATAAAAAGAGAAGAAAAACAAGACAAAAGAGCTTAAAGCTAAAGCTGTGTCTCCTGAGACCTGGATTAACTTCTCACCAGAAACAAATGACCATAACACTCTGCATAGGACATCATCACTAAATTCTGCTTGCTTTACATTGTAAAGTGCTTGCCTTTCCATGCCCCCCAAGGAGCTGGTGTGTCAGCCCCAAGATGGAGGAGGCGCTGTTTTACTCTCCACGCTGCCGTGATTTATTCGATTAAAAAAGGGCAGTGATTAAACATGAGCTGGGGCCTCCGGAACAGCAGCAGCTCGGAGGAGTGGCAGGCAGTTAGCTTCCTTCGCTGTGCTGTAATCACCCTGCCAGGGCAGTCCTGCCCAGGCATGCAGCTACCGCGCCACACGGCTATTCCTGTTACCGCGCGCTGCCTTTTGTTTCCCTCCGTAGAAGCACTAATCGCTACGTGTCAACAGATTGGCACAGCCAGACAGCCACTGGTGTTGGTGGTGGTAGTCGGGGTGGGGGTGGTGAGGGTTTCAGGGGCATGAAGAGCAGGGAAGGGCAGGACAGGGCGGTTGTCAGTTTGGCTTGTTTCTCTATTATTCCATGGTGGCAGAAACAGAGCCCTGTCAACAGCCACGAGGGAGGCCACACTTTTGTTTAAGGCAATTAGATGTTATCTGATATGAATTAACGCTCCCTGACTTCAAACAAAACACAGCGTTCGGGGTGAAGCGGTCAGACGGCAATCGCTGAACGTGCCGACTAACATGGTTGCGACATTTAGTTTACCTTAGTGTCTGCTCATCAGCTCACAACGAGACACCGTGGCAGAGAACTTAATAGGCATCTAGATTCCTGTAAACTGCTTTAGCCTTTAGGCATTACATGCACTGTTATTTACATAAAAATACTACAAATAAGAATTTACTACAGTGAAAAATTCGATTGAGGCAAATAAGACAGCTGCAATTTGAAAATTAAACCAATGCCAACTTTCACTTTGGATACTGCTCAGTTTTTACGAGCAAAACTTCAGAAAATACTGCAAAGAAGAAAACGATCTCAAGCAAACATAGCAAGTGGTCAAGATACTCTGCTCAAAACTGTAAATGCTTTGAAACTTAAAAATGTGGCAGGAGCTGAGAGAAAGAAAATTATATTTTTAGGGAAACATTATTAACGCCATAAAACACTAAAGAAATGTGCAGAGATTTTTATGATATATTCAGTATAAGGAGCTGCACAAAAATTCTGTGGCTTAACTTCACATACTGTATAACAAGCGTTACATACTGGACATTAATTACTCCACAAAATACAGGAAATGATGAACAGGCCATGCGAGTTATAATGCCACATGTCTTACTGCTCATAGCTTACTGCTACTGATACTATGGACAAAAATGCAGTTTTCAAACGATTTTGCCAACAATTATTTAACCAGCTGTTAATACTTCTTTTAATGCTCGGACAACACACTGCGCTCTTAGCACCCTAACAAACAGCAGTTTGTTATAAGTCATTAATTCAAAATGCAAACATTCACTTGGAAACTGTAGTACAAGATGCCAATGTAATTTAATAATACCGCTCCTTACAAGTTTGGTCAAAGTATCATAAACAAAAATCATAATCTCATTTCAAACCCTGCAACCACCGCCACCCATAATAACTCCTATTTCATTAATAACAAACAAGCAGCTCTTGTAAATTTTCTTCTGCTCTAGTAGGCATCGGTGATAGGAGCAAGACTGCTTCCAAGTTTCGCCTTGTCAGCAAACCAGACTGTCAGTGGGCATCTCTCTGGCGTCCAGCAATCGCTCCTCACTGTAAGCAGCCACGCTGATGCGGTTGCGCCCCATTTGGGGATGCGGCTGCATCAGGGGAATGGATGAGTGAGTTGTTGGACGATTCTTCAAGAGGACGGGCGTGGGTGGACCATGAGGGGATACAGGTGCCACCCGCCGGTCCTGCTGCTTTGTGTCAGCATTGGCGTGGGAGTGAGAGAGGTCGCCAAGGGTTAGCACAAATCCCTGGACACAAACTCAATGGGCGAGATCAAACTTCCGTAAAGAAAAAAAAAAAAAAAAAGAGTAGGAAGAGTGGTGTAGAGCCAAATATGAACACATTCCATTTTAACATGAAGATGTATTTAAGGCAAACATAAAAAATAAATAAATGATCCGCAAGCAACAGGTGGCCAAACACAAACAATCTGAAATAAACAGAAAGTCATCTATAGGCTCAATGCATTACATCATTAACTTAATACAAATATGGTCCAACTGTTTTGATTTGACAGCAAGTTTTAATATTTTTTTCTAAATCAATCCATTAATGAATTAATTTCTAACATGATATTTGACTAGTTTTCTTAACCTTTACTCTAATCTACCTTACAATTCCGATAACTGTTTTATATACACAAATAAAATGACAAAAACCACAAACAAAAATTCCACAAACAGATGAAATTGCAGAGAAAAAAAAAAAAAAAAGGAACCAAAAGTGTAGGCCTCGGTGATCCAGCTTTGACGCACGCAGCAGTGGTAAAAAATGACTAAGTTTGGTTGATGTATGAAGCAGGCGGGAGTCCATTTATCAGCAGGCCCTCAGCGGTCGCCCGCTAGGGTCCCTCAAGTCACAGGCCGCAACGCTCTCCTTTTGACTGATTAATTAGCCAATCACGGGACATTTTTCACCAGCGGCAGTAGGGTTTTATTTCAGCTAATGCTGGGGCTTGGCTAACCGCGCCACGTTCAAGCAAACTCGGCTCTTTCTTTCAGGCCCGCTGGAGTGGAGGGGGGTGCGAGAGGGCTGCGGGAGATAAATCAAACCCACTCCTACATCCCTACACCCCATGCTGCAGCCTAACTAAACCTCCCAAGGGAGCAAGAGAGGGAGAGAAAGAAAGAGACTCGAAATGAAGCAAAGAAAGAAACACGGTTTAAAAGATATGACGATTGAGAGGTAGCCGCTACTGTGCTTTCTGCTCATTCACACCGCCTTCGTGTGGAAGTAAATGCTTGTTCCCCTAAACATCCACACAAACAATGACTGTTTCCAAAACTATCAACTGTTTCATTTCAAATACACAGAGCATTCATCATTGCTAAGTGTCTTACTGAGATGAGCAGAAACCCCTAGTGTGAAATGCTCAAGATGTTGTGCCTGTACAAAGAACAAAATAAAAAAATAAATAAAAACATCAAAATACATTTCGCAGAGCTCAGCACTTGTGACAAGCTTTTCAGAGCAAGGTGATGTAAAGACAAAGTTTATACCACCACAGTCATTCCAGAGCTCTGTGTAAAAACATGGAGAGCAAATCTCAACTTTTTACCTGATCCAAACTCCATACAGGGGTCTTATGAATGAATTAACTCACTAAGAATATTCCTCAAGAGAGGTACACACTTCATCTTTGATATTATTTCAGGGTGAATAAACTGCAATAAGTAAGCTACAGGTTAATCCGGTTTAGCTTGTTAAAAACTCGAGATTATATTTATTACTCTGTTACTACACACACACAGATCATTTTTCTCCAAAAATTTTCAAGGGGCCTGTTTTGTGCTGCTGCCACGTGATTGGCTGACTGGCATGGTAACTCCATGAATGAGGATGTGTTCCTATTAAAGTGGCAATTCTGGAATACTGGTGATTCCACTGAAGAAAGAAGAAAACGTACATTGAAAAGAATTTCCGTCTGTAATTTGACACATTTCCAGGTCGAACAGTGTGTTCATGTGGTGATTGCAGGGAGTGAAGAGAGGAAAAAGCGAATTGCAAATGATCCGATGTGACGTTGGTTAACCTTATTTAAAAAAGTAAAAGTTGTACTCTGGGAAGCATGGTTAGATGACTCCACTTATACGAAAAAAGGGTACATGACCTGCTCTTTCTCCTGAAAGCTTAAGGAAATTCACATGACTACAGAAAATATCAAAGAAGCAAAATGCAGGATCGTGGAGGTACTGTACATGCTGCTCCTTTCCCCCGCACTGGCTAGGCTAAGTACGGTAACGGGGCATCCGGTGAGCAGGGGTGTGCTGGGACAGCCTTTTGTGAGTGCGTACGTGTGCGTGTGTATGGTGTGTGTTTGTCAGGGAGCATTGTGAAACGAGATAAGGACCTGGCAGGAAGCTGAATGAAGAAGGAAAACCCCTGGTGCAAGAGGTGGGACAGATCGCTGCCAAGACCAGGACGGAGTGATCCCACAGTCCCACAACCTTCACCAAGAAAGGAAAGTCCTCAACTCTCGGATCGTTCTGATCATAGGTCCGACGTGAGGCATAAACATCATATACATGTTATCAGTAATAAGTGACATCAGAGCCGATAATGTGACTCATGAAGTTTTTCCCGCTCGACACGCCGTCAGCACTAGCTGTAAAGTTAGTCATAAAATGAGCCACGGTTCCTGTGTACTGTAGCCACTGTATAAAAAACATCCTCATGGGTCCTGAACGCATTCAGTGCTTTGTGTGTTTAGAAAGTACACACATGCACATATGAATGCGCGAACACACATACACACACACACTACTTCCTCCACAGGCCTAACTGGTCGCTCTTTTCACAGGCTTGTGACCAGCCCTTACAGCAAAGCCTCATGGGAAGCCATTGTGACCATGTTCAGATTGGTTTTCGATCTGGTCAATGAAGTCCCTCCTGACCTGCACAATAGCAAACCAGAACAAAACGATTGCTGGGGGAAAAAATAAAAACGAAAACGCTGCCAACATTTCCAATTTTGGGCAAAGCAGGAACGGTGGCCATTGTGTGTCACCTGCTGGGCGAGGAAAAGGAATTATTCATGCTTGAAGGCCTATCAAGTGTGCTTAGGTGAATTATCCACAGCCTTCTTTCTTATGTTTAAGTAGAACTGAGTGAAATACTGTAGATTGTTTAATTAATTTATTTATTTCAATACAAACGGATACAAAGCAGCAAATAAGCGTTTTCAGCTAATCTTTAACACCGGAAAACATTTTTTACATAATTGTTTTTTTCCCCTCTTTCTTCTTTTTTTTTCAACGTTCAATATTTATTATTAATAAATACAAGAAATGTTCGAGTAAAACCAGGACTTGCAATGAAATTTACCATGAATGAAGGTGTAAAACATTTACAGAAGACTTCAAGCATAATACAGTAAAGTACTGTAGTTGAAGTAAAGTAAAACAAATGAATGATGTTTTAAACAAGGCCGTACATCGGTGAATGAGGTCACGGCAGAGGTGGCTCGGAGCCCACTGCAGCCGTTCCTCTGAACATTCAGCGAGTAGAATGTCTGATCCTTAAAAACAAAATCGACTGATAACTTGTAGCCAACCTGCGGATGAGACGCATCTGTCTGTGGGAACTGTACACACAAGCAATCATTCACCAACACCACTTGAACATTACAGGAACTCAACTGGGAGTATTACCCCCCTGTAATCCTGGGCCATTTCGAAATGGCCAAATAAAAAGTTCTAGAGTTTTAGATGTGAAGCTGGCAGTCCGATCATGGCCCCAGTGTACTGAGAAAACTTTGCTCACAAACTACCAGAAATACAATAAAGTGTTCAAACATATATACTGCAATACACATCTTGCACAAACAGCAACGCATATCCTTCCACAACTTGCAGAGCTGGCGACCGAGAATTAGTATAATTCACAAAAGTGAAAGTACCCGTAAGAATTTAAAAGTACTATGTAACAAAAAGCTGAGGAGAAAAAACAATGGAGGTGGTGAACATGTAAATCTCAAAAAACATCTCTTTATGCCTCCAGTTATTCCACTTTAGAACACAAATCAGCTTACTAACTGTTCTAGGGTTGAATCCCAAACAGCGTAAAATGGAAAGCTAGAGCATTGTGTAGGGTGTAAAAACCCTTGCTCTACACACCAAGTAGTGCACTTGTTCAGGGGTTAACAAGTATAAGAACACTATTATAATTCAATCCAAACAGATAACTTGGTTGGACCTAATTAGTAAATACTCTGTATTAAAAAAATTTTGATAGACACTGGCACAAAGCAAATGCAAATCGCAAAACAGACGGGGTCAAAGGACATGCGGAGATATCTTCATTTTTTTTTTCCAACGGCCAACTACAGGAGCCGCATATTTCAAGCCAAATGAGACAACAAACTTGCATTTCCAATGTTATTATTAGACGATCATGCTAAGACTAACGCTTAAATATACTGACATGTTCATAATATATGATGCAACATCTATAAAAGGAGCTCCACTGGTTACATGCAACATCAGCAAACCAAGTTAACTCCATAAGTCGTAAGCCCCAAAACAACTTAATCCTCACAACTTCAAACTAACATCCCAGGGGTTTGAGTTCTCAGAACTGATTTTTGTTCATCACTTCCTGTGCCCTGCAGGACAGCCGCTAACACAATTCCAGTAAGGCTGCTCAGTCACATGCTGACTGCAGTAGTGTACCTGATGTGACCGTGGTAGAGGAGGACAGAGCTTGGATGTTAATCTGTTAATGGGATTTCTGCACTTTCCCCTGAACTGTACGCCATGACACGGCTAATCGGCAGCTCATGGCCTGCCGCGAGCAACTCACACCACCCGGAGCAGGTCAGCAGTGCTTACAGGGTGAGGAAAGTGGAGTGCGCAGGTATCAGGAGTATTTCCCAACAATCACTCATGCTTTAGGTCACAGCCAAAAGTTTGACTTTTATCTCTCTTAAAAAGCATTTTCACAGGAAAATTATTTTTTTACAGCTGTGCCAGTTCTTATTAGACACAACATAAGACAAAAAGAATTTAGAAATTCAAAACGTTTATCTTACCTCGTCCTGATTTCTCATCTGTTTGGCTCTTTTACCGAAGATGCAAGCGAGGTCTGTTTCACTGCGACTGGACAGATCCTTTCCTATGAAATTAAAATTTTTTAAAAAAGGTCATCACGTTTATGGATTTCCAATATCATAATTTATACATGTATGCTTTCGCACTTCCTAGTGTTGTCATTCGTTACTAATATTGGACACTTTGTGCTTTGATACAACCAGACTCATTAGCTTTCATGTAAGAGCATCCTGAGGTGGGCATGAAAAACACTGAGGGCAGTGGTTGCAGAGGAGGGGAAAAAAATAAAAGTCTTGTGTTTATCATTTACATCATGAGACTTTCTTTAACATGAAAAGAAAACGTCTCCGTCTGGAAGCTGTTGACAAATGAGTATTTTTCTAAAGGAGGTTCGACTGTGTAAATTATTGATTTAAATGGATAAAGGTCGCGGGACAGTTTTGAACTCCTGCCGAGAGGAAAGGTTTTAAAGGCAAGAGAGGGCTCGCTACGTGGTCACAGAGGATGGAGCGGACGAAGAAAAACAAACGGTGCATGGGCGGCCCCCGCCTCGCGCCTCCCGCTATCCAGCAGCTCAAAGGCTCCAGGAGAGTGCAGGCGCCCGTCTCGGCCTGCAGGCCTGTTCGTCCAGCTGCATCCTTTTCCTTAAAGCAGCTCCTGATAAGACTGCGTTATTTATTGCTCTAAGCGCTTTTGCTCTCTGCCTTTCAAAGGCGAAACCTTGCCTCCCTGTAACCAAGTTGTCCTGCAAGCATGCTAAACAAAACTAGATTCAGTCTCAAGCCTCTAGATCCAGTGGAAATAAAGCCCAAATATAAACTCGACATTTCCCGGTGATATGCATCGACATGCCAAAGCCCACACTGATGGCGCTTTGGCAGCGAACATGCTATGACGCGATGATGTGCGGCTCTCAAGGTCACAGTTGAGTAGGTGACGAGTGCCGAACCAGATTAGCAAATCGCACGGGCCTTTTAGGATGTACTCGCTAATCCGACAACCAACAAACTAATTGCCTACCTCAAAAATCACCAAGATATTATCTGGGCTTCACTCTCACATTTCAAAGGAGAGACGTTCTGAAACACAAATCTTTTCTTTTGCACGTGTGGTACATTCTTGAACTGACAGAAAACGATCGCTGTAAAAAGGGGGGGGGGGGGGCGTTTCTTTAACTGAAAGAGCAGTCAACGTAATAACATTTGTCACATATGATGAAGACTTACCAAGCTCTTTGAGAGGGCAAAAAAAGAAAAGGCAAAAATCAGGCCAATTATTTAGCTAACAGTCCAAAACTGGTTTGTGCATCTACTCTGTAATGGATTGGCCTACTCAGTCACATGGATGATAAAGTGCTGTAGTTCAGCGTGCATCAAGAACTCCCAGATCTCTTGATAAATGGACGGCCAATTAAATCTGGGTTACTGGTTTACACTGCTAGTGCCTTTGGTAAGCATAGGAGATGCCAGTGCCTTTCCCCAGAGCTGAAATGCATCACCTGCAAAAAATCCACCTGGAGCAGGATATGACCGACATGGTCAAGATGACAGGTGGTTTGCAATAATCACCTGCTTCATATTCATAAACATTTAAGCAATTTTTTATATATATATTTTTTACACGTTAACCTAAAATTCAGCTCTCATGACTATCAGTCTATGTATTCCTCCAGGATTGCGCAACATGATGGGTAAAAGATTACAGCTCCACGTTCCTATTTCTGCCAAACTAAAACTTCTACGCATCAAAGAAGATCACTAAGCCTCAGCAGATACAGCATCACCTCACATGGGCACCTGCTGAATGCCGCCTGCCCACATATGTAACAGGTTTATCTTGGCTAAATCCCTGACCTGAGACTACATAACACAGGGCGACCAAAACCGTGCCAGGAGACATGGACATGATCCTGGTGCCTTTCCAAAAAATCTAATGACAAATCCGATCTAACAAGCTACGCAATGCTACTCAAGGATAAGGCGCCGATTAAAGCACTGGACACTAACTACAGAAAAAAACTAGCTATTAATCAGTCAGGTCAGTGTAATGTTAGAAATTGATTGCTAAGGAACCACATTTGCATCGATGGTAACCGGGACGCAAAAAGCTGAAGTTCTGGTTCTGCTCTGTAGTTTTAATCCCAACAGCAGGAAAAGGTCTGACATCATGTTATAAGAGCTGTGGGCAACGGAGGTAACAGAAAAATGATCGCACCCAGACGCAATAAACAAGGAAGGGACTTGAAACCTGAGTAGTAGTGCTTTCAGGGGGGTAAACTCTTCAACGTAACTGAGAAAAACAGGTTTGGCAACTTGTTTATTAAACTCATCAACGCACTTTAACCTTCAAAACACACTGTGAAAAAAAGTTTCCAATCTATGACCATGAACAGTTATGTGTACAGAGGTTAGCAAAGCTGTCCCAAGCCTGAGGTTCAAAAATAAGTTTTGTCTAAGGTCATGCACTCATTTAAGTGATCTACCTTTGGGAACATCCACTTTCATCCTGTCTGTACGGACAACAAATGTCAGTCTCAAGGCTAAATAAAGTGCCTGAAATCATGACGGCGACGACGGCAGCGTGCTCCCGGTCTAGCAGTTATCTGCGACGCTCATTAGGTGGTGATTGAGACCATTATAAACCGCAAATGCATCAGCCAGTGCTCTTCACAGGAAACAGGAAGTTGTGCTTTTAAGCTGTGTGCAGTGGTGACTTGAGCCGATAAAAGATGAGAGACCTTTCATCCACATTCCTGGCATTTTTCAAAAACATCAAGCCGAGAGGGGAATTTTCAGCTTTTTTCTTGTCAAAAAAGTTAAGCATGACCAGGTCCAGAGTGCCCATGAGCCTTTCCTTTACAGATTTGAACTTTCCAATTTGACATTGGATTCATGCGGTCAAAAATAAGAAAAGATTTAGCTCTTTGGAAATGAAGCTGGTGAAGTCAGAGAAGCCCGGGCACGTTCCGAAGGTGGGTTTAAGCCACTCCTTGGTTAAGTTGACCTCAGTGTCACGGCAGGCTGATCTACTGCAGCACTGACCCATGAGCACTGCTGCTACTCCTGCCAAAGGCAGCGAGCGATGAAAGCACTTAACCTCTGAGGAACATATTAATAAATACACAGGCATTTATTTCAGAAACAAGTCAAGGGTATGAACAAGTCTAGCGGAGGTGAAACAGATCAGTAGATTAAAGACAGTGTGAAAACCCTTGACATAGACAAATTTTTATAAATTTAATGTCATTTTGAAAAATAGGCTTCTCTAAACATATACAGTCCCGGGCATAAATCATGATCATCTCATTTTTTCAGATTTTGCTTCCAAAAAGCCAGACGTTTTAACAGTCTTCAGGAATAGTTCTCCAAGCTTCCTAAAGGACTTTTGTCTCTTACGTTCAGGCTCTGTACCTGAGCAGATTCAGAGGAATTTGTTTTTATTTTGTTAAGCCACACAGTGACCTATGAATCATTCAAGCATTTAAAAAACATCTAACTCATGGCATGAACCAGTATGAAACATGTGCAGATGATGACAGATGATCAGGCTGCTGATTAGTATTCTAGTGATGCTGAATAAGTGTTTGGAACAGACGAGAGGGAAACAAGGTTGCTGCTGAGGTTGTTACATAAACAACCAAATTTTTTAACTTGTCTTTTTAGCCGCTTTGCTGCGGAAAAAACATTTGTTCCCATTTCTTTCATTTAATCTACACAATTTAATAACATTTCATATGAAAAAATGACAGGTGGCTCAAGACACTTGCACAGTACTGTATCTCAACCAGAAATTTCAATTCCTCTGAAAAATCTTCAAAGCTTTATATTTCTAATCCAGTTCCATTAGTGGAATGGTTTAGTTTTTATTTAATAAAAGATCGAGTAATGATGGCCTCATCCACATCAGTACCCAATCTCAATTATTCAACACAAGCTCCATCATCGTCACCATTTCATTATTTTATGCCATTATTAACATCTGTGGTTAAATAATCACTTGATTTCTAAAACTTTACACACATTAGTCATGTGTAAGCGCTCTTCTCTGGAGCAGACATTTTTAAAAACACATGAGTTCAAACTCAATTTATTATGCTTATTAGAGACTGAAAGAAAAATCTATTAAAGTTAAGTATTTAGATTCTATGCTGAAACTCATCCCTTAAGTATCGCCACAGTTAAACTGACAAAAATTTTAATACATCTTTATTCATACATGGTTTCATTTAAAGTGGTGAAATATCTGTTCCTCTATAACCCGACAGGTGATGTACACTAAAATATTCACACATTAGCAGGCAGCACAGCATCCTGTGTGGTAGGAGTAAAGTATCTGCCAGGTTTGTTTAGAAATAATTATGCCGGATGACACACCAGTTATATACTACAGGTAAAATTTTAAACTCTGGTATTTAAAGTTATTTGTATTATTCTACTTGTAACGTTGTAACTATGGTGATGTTATAAAGAATGGGCTCGTTCAGCTCAGTTGTAAAAAGGAAAAGAAAAATAAAATCACTGAACATTGAATTAGAATATTTATAACCTTGTGATTCTTAGGGACTCACAATACAAATGGAATCAGCACCTAGGTATCGTGATAATACATCATATCGAGTTGTGCCTGACGATTCCCATCCCTATTGATTATATCTATTTCTCTGGGGCACATTGCTAACCAACAATTTTATTGTTATTCACTGTGTTCCAGATCTTGATGCAGGCTGATTTCCAAATTTCTCCCAAAGTGACATCTGAGTGGATTTCCAAGTCTCCTATGTATATGCTCAAAATTGCTCAAACTGTAATCATAACGTTCTGTTTCCTATTCATAGATGGTTTGTTATTTAAAATATATTAGAGTTAAATGATTTGACAAAATATTACAATGGCAATTTTAATAGCGATATATAACTAATATACTAATAAATGTACCACTTTGTACTCAAATATATATATATATCTAGGCTCAAAATAACAGCACAAATGTCTCAGCACAATCTCGCCAAGTGGCAGTTTGCCAATAATTATTTATTACCTTAAAAGTATTTTTAAGGTAATAAACAATTATAAATTATTTGTTTTAAATTATTGACAAAGTCCATTTAAAATCCGGACTAGGTGTACATTACCTGTTAAAAAAAATTGCAGCTTTTTGCGATTAAATAATTGCATAGGTCTTTTCAAATTTTATGCAATTAATTGTGCAGAACTAGCGAAGATATATTTTAAGATCTACAAAGCCCTACAGCCCTTTCCCATGACTACATAGTGTAACTTATGGATTCTTTTATTCAAATTAACAGGACGTCATTTTAACCAAATATTTCAGCTCTAAGCTGAGGCAGGCTCACCTTTCGTGAACTTCATGTAATGGACCCTTTTTTTAGACGTCTTTGATTTCTCCTCCAAACTGAAACTTTGAGGCTGTTCTGGGGATGGCTCTGTGCACACAAAACAACAAAAAAAATTCCAGAATAAACTGTGATCAACATCAAATCAAACAAAGTGCTAATTTTACTGTTCAGCTCTGAAGGATTATATACATTTAGTGCAAGCAGTTGCGATAACTTTTAAGTGTGCAAACAGCAAAACTATGCGACGTGACTGCTGAGCTTTTCTGTCATACAACAGCACCACCTAGTGGTATTTTAAAAATGGAAACCAATGTGGTGAAAGATAACCTGTTAATTATAAACCTTGATTATTCCGAATATTCTGATTGACATTAACCACCAGAAGTAGACGGACTCTTAACAGCAAATTAGCAAACATGTTACCTTCACTGTTCTGTCCATGGCAGTTGTTCAGTTCAGCAAGGAGCTGATTAAAATCATCCTGATGGGCAATCCAGTTGTCCTGGAAAAACACAACCGCACAGATTATAATGATTCAGTCTTTCAAATTGTTAAAACAAAAGCCGGCACCGAGCTGTGCAGGAACCTCACCTCGTTGTTGACTGTGGTGCCCAAACCCAAGCTATTGTTCTTCACTTTAACCTTGATGTGCTCTGTAGCACCCTGTTCACTTTTGCCAAGACCCTAAGAATAAGGAAAAAAGTAAGGAAACAACAACAACAACAAAAAAAAAATAGCCATTCAATGTGCAGTACATATAGATATAACAATAAAACTGAGACTAATATCAGACAGCACAATAAATACATCTTATGCTAAAAGAAATAGCAATAATATTAACAAAAATATATAGACAACAATAAATTAATGACATTTAAAACACAAGCATGAAAATCTCTGTGCATCTGTGAATTCAAAATTCAGAATTCAGCAGTAATGTGGCTGATCCTGTTTACGTGTTATTAGACATAGACTAGAAGTCCCTGTGGACTACTCATGAAACTTTAACATATTACTGTAGATTAGGCACATCAGTAAAATCCTGAGACTTTCCTGCAATCACTTTAGTCAGATAAATGTTTGGACACACCTTCTACTTGCCATTCCTGATTTTAATTTCTTTCTTTCTACACTATGATGAAACCCATAAATCAAGACAAAAACATACTTCTACAATGTAATGGAATTAGAAGGTGCATGTGTGTAAATACACTGATATCATCACATAAGATTACACCATAACATTATGCCCACCTGCCTGATATTAAGTAGGTTCACCTTTTTGCCTTCATAACAGTGATGCACTGTGTGTTTTAACACCTTTCGATCCCAACCAGCATGAACCTTTTAATTCATTTCGATCTACACTAGCTCTTCTATTGGATCGGACTACACAGGCCAATGCATCCCCATGTGCATCAGTCAGCCTTGCCACCCATGAACTGGCAACAGTTGTTATGTCCTGACCAATGCAGACCAGAAACATCCCACAAGAACTGCAGTTTTGGAGTTGCTCTGACCCAGTCCTCTAGCCACTAGAGTAAAAAAAAATAAATCACTCAAATCCTTACACTTGCCCATTTTCTCTGCTTCAAACATATCAACTTCAGGGAAAAAAAGTCAACTTGCTGCCTAATATTGCCCACCGACATCCAGCTGCCACTGTAACAAGATAATGAAAATGTAGTGACTGTGAGAAGGACCAGATTGTGATGGCTAGACAACTGGGTCAGAGCAACGCCAAGACTGCAGCTCTTGTGGGGTGTTCTCAGGATGCTGTGGTCAGGACATACCAAAAGTGATCCAAGAAAGGAAAATCGGTGAATCGGCAACAGGGTCAATGGGTGGCCAGGATTCACAGATGCACATGTGACGTGTAGTCCGATCCAATAGAAGAACTAGTGCAGCTCAAATTGCTGAAAAGTTGTGACAGATGCTGGTTGTGATTGTGTTCTGAGATCTTTCACTGGTTATTACTGTTATGGTGACAGAAAGTTCATCACCACCTTCTGACCAGAATGAGAAATGCAACAGAGCTGTGATGTAAATAAGATTTCAGATGCAGCAGGTGATTACCTTCCCTTTAGACCAGCCCATTCTCTCCAGCATCTTCTGGCCGAACTTGGAGTCATCATTACTCCACGCGCTGTTCCTCGGGTCTACAGACCACTTCTGCTTCCTGCGAGCTAAAACAACCAACAGGACAAAACACCCGACATTTGTCGGCTTATCGCTGTCAGCTGTGACAACACGTGCGTTATTAAACACAAACTTGACCTTCTCCTAAACTCAGTTATCCACCGACTCTCCATATCCTAAGATCAGACACCAGCACTGTTAGCATCCATGCTAACACATGAGCAGAACGTCAGAAAAACAAAAACTCGGTGGTCACAAATAAAACCATACATGCTGCTATACATCATACACCCATTCCTTACAAACAGAACAAAAAGGAAATAATAATAAAAACAATACATGTACAATAAACTATGAACTCACGCTCAGCAAGCATGGACATCTTGGGGTCCTGCAACACATGGGCCGACTCAGAGAGGCTGTCCTTCACGGGCCTGACTGAAAACAAGCTTTAAAAAAAACCGCATATTTCTTGTTTTATACACAATTTCTGGCATAACAGAAACTTTTTAGGATATAATTTATTTGTAAACTATTTTGTATTTTAAAAAATCATATGTTTTTCTAAATCTTTTAGACAGGCTTAGTTTACGTTTAATTCTATTACTGGCTCTAGATGAACACTAGGTTGCGCCAAAGTATATATATATATTTTTTTTTTACTCATATTCATATTTTAGAGTTTAAATATTTTTACCTTAGGGTATAAATCCCACAGACCCTCTCATAACAGTAATTTTCAGATGTGTATGTTTTATTTTGTGTGTGTACTGGGTCCTTTTATTATTATTATTATTATTATTATTATTATTATTATTATTATTATTATTATTAATAATAATATTATTATTAATAATTCCACTAACAGACCATGTAAGGCATAAGCTGGCATAGAGGCTTATTTGTTTTTTGAGTTGCTGGAGTTTTGGAACAATTTAAAAATTATGAATAATAAATATAATAACTAGATGACTGCAATCTCCTGCATAATAATAATAATAATAATAATAATAATAATAATAATAATACCCCTGTTGCTTTTGTTTTCCCTCATTAAAAATTTTTTACGCTGAGCTGCGAGTCACGGATGCACTGCTGTCTTCACTTCTTCATCAGAAGTGAACCTTTGTCCTCGTAGGGCTGCTTTCAGGGGACTACACAGGTGAAATTACGATGGGGCAAGATCTATAGGGAGGATGCTTTAATGCATCAAAATGATGTTTTTGCAGAGTGTTGATAGTGTGGGCAGAAGTGTACAGACATGCATCATCATGCCCTTAGATAGCAGTCCTTTCCAGTTGATGGTTGACTTAACTTTTTCTGGGTGTGCAATTTTTTGCATAAATTGCCGTCCATGTCTTGTCAATAGTAACAATTCTCTTAAAGAAACTTTCAGTCTCCTAAGAGCATCTGTCCAAATTTTGATTGCAGATCTCCCAACACATTTGTTTATGCTCCTCCATGTGTTGTTTTGGCACCAGGTTCATCCTCAGACCACAAAAGACAAATCACTGCACGCTACTCTTCTTTGGTGCAAATCACAACTGTGGCATCCATTTTTGCTCACACTGCAGTTGGAATTGACGTAACAACTTCACAGCTGCACAGCAGTGACTGGGGAGACAGTAGCCATGAACGGAAAATACTGATAAGATGCTTTAATATAAGTGAACAGAAGATTTAATATAACAGGAGTGCGGATAATTTTTGACTCACTCCCATATCATACACTATGTACCTTGTATGGTCAAACGTATGTGAACAACACACCTATACTAGGGTTTACCACAAATTTTGCTAGCACTTCCAGTTGTGTATGATGTCTTTATATGCTGAAGGTTTACAGTTTCCATTTACTGAAAAGTCCAAACCTGTTCCATCATTACTGTACCAGTGGTCACAATGTAAATTTCATGAGGACATAGTTTGCCCATGGTTCGAGTGAAACAACTGCACAGAGCCCTGACCTCATCTACAGTAAACATGAGCACTGACTGTATGCCAGACCTTCTCACACAACATCAGTGCCTGGCCTCAGCAGTGCTCTTGTGGCTGACTCAGCGAAGCTTTTTTGTTGTGGCAATGTTAAGACAAATTTACTGAGGCTGGAACACCACTGGTATTAGGTTGTTTTTGAAAGTTAGAAGGTACATTGATAAAATAATGTTGAACCAACATTGACTAAAATGACATTGCAATTACAGTGAACAAACCATTCTAAAACGGTCTTGCAGATACAACATCTAATTAACATTTATTGATAACATTTATTTACATTTCTCAACTAAAATAAATTCTTGCTCATACTATCGATGCTAGCTTTTTCCCTCATTCAATATTACTCACTGTCTATACCGCTTTATCCAGTATACAGGGTTGCGGGGGGGCCTGGAGCCTATCCAAGGAGACTTAGGGCACGGATGCACCTTGGACAGGGTGTTGGTGCTAGTCCATAACAGGGCACACACATATACACACAGACTCATTCACACACTACAAGCAATTTGGGAACGCCAATTAGCCTAATCTGGAGTTCCCAGAAGAAACCCACCATGCACAGGAAGAACATGCAAACTCCATGCACACAGAGGCGGGAATCGAACCTGGCCAGGAATCGAACCCAGACCCTGGAGAAGCAACGCGACAGTGGTAACCACTGAGCCACTATGCCGTCTCATTAACTATTAAAACCATGGTCCTTGAGTTATGACGTAACTTTTTGTTAATCATGAGTCATGCTACCTTGGGAAGGTAACGGGTATGTTGCGTTTATTTTGTATTGAAGAGGAACAATAAATATATATATATACAGTGTATATGTGTATTGGTAGTGTAACGCTCCCTCTGTACAAAGGTACTACTCAACATCAACTCCATCACAGTGATAATGCATTTGCAACATTGTCGAACCCAAATCCTCTTTGAAAATCCCCTTTATCACAGTTGCTACTTTCCTTCTGCATGGTTTGTCTTCAGTGCTGGTTTCCCCTTCTTTAAACTTCATCCATGTGTGCACATTGCTCATGTCAGTGATGTCATCTCTGTAAACATTTCACAGAACAGTGGAAAACCCTCAATTGCGACAAAGGGGATTTATAAAGAGGAATCCAGAGTTGGGTTCAATGATGATTGACTGGGTTCAATGATGGTGTTAAGCCATAGAGATTATGTTGAGTACTACATTTGTATAGAAAAAGACTTACTCTACCAACATGTGCAATTTGAATGAGTTTTATCAGTTATTTAAAAAGTTAAGCACACAATATTGCATTACTTTCTGCCCTTACAGAAGTACAAAAGTACTATCACAATGATACAGGAAGCATGTTTTTTTTTTGTTGCATCTAAAGCCAGAAAGGCATGCCAAGTTTTGTATCTAGAACCTGTTCTACAAATATATTTTGGCTGTAACCTTGAGTCCTATACACATTAAAGTAATCTTGAGAGAGAACCGTTTAATGATTAGATTTATTTACTTTGTCTCAAGAAAATCTTAAATAATCAGGAGACAAATATGAATTGTAATTGCTGAGTCTTTAAAAAACACTGTTACAAATTAACCTGCATTAAAATATTATACAAATGCTGAAAAATGTATGTAGTAATGCTACTTTTGTATGGATACATTTTCATCAGAACAAGCATTTTACTTTATTCATATCTTGCGGTATTCAATTGAAATTTTTAAACGGTTTAATAGAAATATGGCAAAACCCCAGCAAAACCACTGTTAAATGAAAGTTAAAAATTCATCTGCTGAAAAAACATCCAAGGAAACTAAAATGAAAGAAGATTTTAACAGCTTACTGAATCCTCCTGTTACACCCTAGTGACTCCACCGAAGACTAAAAGATCACCAAATACTCACCAGCAGCAGTCGGCCTTTGCAGTAAATGGATGCTGTGTGCTGTCTTTGCAAATTAACTGTTAGGGAGATGTATTGCAACCACATACTTTATTGTCTACACCAAGGATTTTATGTACAATGTACTACCTAACCATCCTGGGTACAATTCAATGTAATAGGAAACATGATCAAATATTAAGTTCTGCTTTTTAAAAAGCATCTAAAATAACATCTTTATATGACAGTAGGCAATGGTATACTGAGGGTCCCCATAGCAACAGGTCTCCCTGTAAAAAACAGCTGCGCCACAGAGTGTTTTGGCATTTCCCACTCAGACTGATCATGAGACTGATTCAGTTATCTCACTGAAAGCCCAGCCTCTGTGTAAGAGGCCTATTGTAGCCTCTGTCGCTCCTATTGGGTGAAAAGTGGGTGTGTGCCTCTTGCATAACCCCTCATATCAAACTTGTGAAATGTAAAAGCTGTCATCCATGTATTACTCAAATACAAACTGTGTTGCACTGTATGTTCTGACACCTTTCTATCAGAACTAGCATTTACATTTTCAGCAATTTGACCTATAGTAATGGATTGTACTACATGGGCCTGCCTTCGCTCGCCATATCAGTGAGTCGCCAGATCACCGGTTTTCCTTTTTGGACCACTTTTGGTAGGTCATGACTACTGCAGAACTTCAGATTTGGAGTGGCTCTGACCCAGTCGCCTAGGCATCACAATTTGGTCCTTGTCTCTTAAATTCTTACGTTTGCTCATTGTTTTTGTGCTTCCAACACATCAGTCTAAGGGACAAAATGTTCACTTGTGGCCTAATATATCCCACCCCCTTCCTCATGCCAGTGTGAGCAGAATATCAATGGTTTTTAGATCACCTGACAGTGGCCATAACATTATTATTCGTTATAGGAAGAATGTATGTCCTGTATGTGCAGACAGGTCCGTGATTTCTATGTGGCATGACTTAAAAGCCTCTAAAAATAAATCCATTTTGTTCTATTGACTGAGCTCTGGATTCAATTTGGGGTCAAGGACAGGACAGTCTTCCACAATGCACACACAATACTTCAATTTAAGGACAAATGATTAAAAGGCTTACAAATGGAAATGTCAATTGAATCCACATGATTATAATGTAACTGGGATGTTGTAAAATTCCACAAAAACACTCGATATATGCAAGACTATTTGCCTTTATTTATTACAGATATGTGCCATACTGCGCTTACATGGGATTAGTAAAGACTTGTTGGCTGCCTTATCTTTCTCACAGTACAGACGTTCTCTGGGTGCTGTGCCAAGGTAGCCTGACTATTCAGCATGCACAGAATGACTACTACATTCTTATCTATCTAATAAGTCAGAAAACAGAAGCCAGCAGCTGCAACTCGGAAAACCTTGTTGCTGTTTGAAAATAATTTTAGTGGGATCAGCAATGTTTGGTACATAAAACTGTACTCACCAGAAATGTAATCTTAAAGCTCCTGTTAATCTTGGATATCACAATGGGAAAAGGCTTTAAGTCTATATACTATAGATATGAACATCATGTTCCTAGCACATGCAAATGAAAGCATGATCATACAATTAGTCTTTGCTCTTGGGAACAATACCATTACGCCTATTCAAACAATTTATTGTTCTACTTAAGCCGCTCGTTAAGAAATTCAAAGAACAGAGTTATAAAATGACTGAAATTTGCATTTACCACGACGATGTGCTGCTAAGAGGCTGCTCTAATATTTTAAATAGAAAAAATCTATGATTAACATAGTAAGCCTATATGGACTAGTTAATCTTGAATATCATAATGGTAAAAGGCTTTAAGTCTACATAGATGTGTAACCTAGGAGGCACTTGAACAGGCGCACTGCAAATGAAAGCACGATTATACAATTAGTCTTTGTTCTTGGGAACAATATCATTACGCCTATTTAAACAATGTACTTGAGTATGTGCTGTTAGTGCTCACCTAAAATTGTATTTAATGTCAGATTTTTTTTTTCATTACCAGATTTATGCAAAACATGTCCACTAATGGACATCAATCTTTATTCACCCTTTTGAAACTTAAAATACGAATTCAGGCTCCAAATTCTATTTTAAGAGGTTTATTAGTAGGTTGTTGTCTTAAAATACCACCCACTATTAAAGAATATAGTTTCATTAGACAATAAAGGCAAACAGATACAGAGTCAGTCTTTATTATTTTGGGTGTTGCAATCAAAATGTGGTTTGTGAATTTGTTAACACAAAAGATCTAGCACATCTTTGCTATTACATTGATTTTACATTGCGCTGTAATTGCTGAAGCATCCTTTTGTAACATAAAGCACCAACCATTTTCTAAAAATAAACTAGGAGCACCTCACCTGATAGTCACACGGTAAGAATTTCAAAGCAGTTATAAAATTACTGAAATTTGCTTATTCGCAAGTCTGAGCCAACAACAATAACCAAGTCAATCCAGAATATCTGTGGTGAAAAGGCTTTAATCATAGACATTATCACATTTACCACAACAATGCCCTGCTTAGAGACTGCTCTAATATTTTAAATAGAAAAATAAAAAAAGTTATAATTAACATAGTAAGCTCATTTGGATTTAATGCATTACAGAAATTCAATCTTAGAGCTTGAAACCTATTAATTTTGGATATCATGATGGGGAACAGACTTTAAGTCTATATATTATAGATACAAACATTATGTAACCAAGCAGTCACGAACAGTACAATCATACAGTTAATCTCTGCTCCTGGGAACAATACAATTACGCCTATTTAAACAATTTATTGTCCTACTTGAGCCTGAAAAGAGAATGTGCTGTCATTGACCGCCAAAAATCATATTTAACCTCAGATTCTTAGATTATGCAAAACATGTCCAACAAACGACATCAATCTTTATGCACACCTTTGAAATTTTTGAAGAATACATGAATTCAGGGTCAAACTGCCATTTTAAGAGGTTTATTAGTAGGCTATTTTCTTAACATACCACCTACTATTAGAGAACATAGTTTCATAAGGAATTTGACAAAAAAAGGCAAGTCAAAAAAATTTCTTTATTATTTCAGTTGTTGCAATCAAAGTGTGTTTTGTGAATGTTAACACAAAAGCTCTAGCACATTTTTGCAATTAGTACTGAGATTTCATATGGTACTTCTTGAAGCACCCTTTGCAACATAATAAAAGCACCAACTATCTTCTAAAAATAAACTAGCAGCATCTCAGCTGATAGTCACTTGTTAAAAAATTCAGAGCACAAAGTTATTTAAACAAAAAAAATCCAGCATATCTGCAACAAAAAGGATTTAATCATAGACATTTTATCACCAACAATGTGTTGCTAAGAGGCTGCTCTAACATTTAAATAGAAAAAAGGTATGATTAACATGGCAGGCTTGTATGGAAAACATAATAGATAAGCATTTATATAGAAAATAATGTCCATCTAATAATAAAGAAAATGATTAAAACAATAAAAAAAAAATAAAAAAAAACACACATTACATTATGTAGCTAATGGTGCAAGAAATAAAAGCTAAATAAATAGTGCACAAGAGATGGAGGAAAGATGGAAAAAGGAAAATACAAGCATTACTTATGCTGGCCCCGCTCCCCTTTTACACTCACACCTACGTATGCATGTACATACAACATTCAGACACAATTTCAGTTGATAGCTCAGTGGGTAAGGCGTTGGTCTACTGATTTTAAGGCTGTGAACTCAAACCTCAGAAGTGTCAATCTACCTCTGCTGGGCCTTTGAGCAAGGTCCTTAATCCTCAACTGCTCACTGATATAAAAAGAGATAAAGGTAACATCCTTTCACTTATCTATGTCCCTCTGGATATGGCCGACTGCTTGATGTTCTACACATCAATAATATACAGTAATTTATTAGTAATTTGTTGACTAGTTACTTAACTTACTTTCAGTGTATTTTTCATCATTGCTAACACTTTTCATTTCGCAAAGCAGATAAACACGCTGGGATTGTTGATGTAATTCATAAGTGCATTACTTGCAGGAATATGATCAAAATTGTATACATAAAAAAAAAAGGTTTAAAATACCAACTATTTGCTAATAACTTAAATACAGTTACCGTAGCTATGTTAGCTCCTTCGGTTATAAAAATGTGTAACAGCTGACAATGTTTTGACATTGATTTATCGTTTTTTTTTTTTTTTTTTTTTTTACCATGTTGCAGTAACATTTGTTTCACTTTGTGATAGGTGAAAGTTTCTCATATTCTGATTTAACTCATAGTAGACATTTCTCATTTAAGTATCTAAGCATGCTTATTTTCAAACCAATCAGACTGTATCATAGCAGACTTTAGTCATTAAAAGTTGGCTTAATCGTTTAAGCAATACAATACGACAACTTCAGGTAGCAATTTCCACTTCAAGTCAGCTCTTAGTCCTGCCACTGAATATTATTTCACAATGTTGCTTTTACCAATTAAAGCAAACCAGGCTTTTTTTCTTGACTTTTACCATTGCATCTTAAATAACTGAGCGTAAATAAGACATTGGGGGAATAATATGTTCTGGGCACTGAAAAGTTAACCTTTCACCTTTTAGCAATACATCTTATATACACATCTCAATATCTGTTTCCCTCCAGATAATCCAGGCACATAAGAGAAAGAGCATATCATTATTTACAGTCCAGGGAGATATCTGTTCTTCAAGGCTATCAGTCTTTAAGAATATGCAAGTACAGACTCTGATTTGATTCAGCTGGCTTGGGCAACTTGGGACTCTGAACCAATGAAGTTGAGCATCGTCTGAACCAACTCTGGCAGGTCGTAGTCGTGCTTCCAGCTCCAGTCCTTGCGTGCGTTCGAGTCATCAAAGTTCATCGGCCAACTGTCGGCTGTACAAGCAAATACACACCAAGGAACATTAATGCATCTTGATCACTCAAGAAAAAAAATAATCATGAAGGTAAAAATTCCATTCAAGGTTGGACAGCTTGACTCTTACCTATAGCCTGCCGCACAGGGTCAATTTTGTATGTAACTTGGAGGTCAGGCAGCTGTTTCTGGACCTCCTGTGCCAGTTCATCAGGAGTGAAGCTCATAGCATTGATGTTGTAAGTGCGCATGGACAGCGTTTCAGCTGGGGCTTCCATGACCTCGAGCGTAGCTCGCAGGCAGTCATCAATGTACATCATAGGAAGTCGGGTGTCTGGCTTCAAGTTGCACTCAAACTGGCCAGTTTTTACAGCGTCATGGAAAATCTGCACAGCGTAATCTAAAGAATGGGCACAGACTAAGAATTAGAAGGAATTGAAACATTTGACTAATTGTTAAAATACAAAAAAATATATTTAATGGTCTCTGATCAGTACTACAGTCAGTTCATAGAGGGCTCTTTCTCTTTATAAGAGTCATTATAAAAAACCAAATCCTTCTACTTTAGCTAATAAAGTACTTGCACATCAATCTAATCAATTTTACATAAGAATTGTTTGGATTTTTAAATTCTTTTTTTAATAGTAATTGAGTGACTATTGTTGCAGTAAATAATTTCAAATGTTTCACTTTTAAATGGATGAATCGATCTTAATCGTCCGATTGTTACACTTCTAATTGCAACTGAGGCGACTGTACCTGTCGTTCCACCGCCAGGCTGGGAATCTGCAGAGATGATGCCAGGATACCGGAGACACCGGAAGTCAAGCCCATACCGGTGATGGTAGTACTATGGACGAAAGAAGGAATCGTTGAGAAGAAATTAAGGGCTGACTGGATTAATATTCTAAATTATGGGGACAGGTTGAATATGGAACGTATGGATTTTACCTCGCCCATTAGCTCAGCATGGACCTTGGAGACACCATATATGGTACGAGGTCGCTGCACACAAAGATCAGGAGTCGGGTTACGTGGGGAAGTGGGACCGAAGGCACCAATCGTGCTGGGCACAAACAGTCGAAGCCCATGCTCTGCAGCAATATCCAGGATGTTGTGAAGACCTGAGAACACACAATGCACGTGTTAGCTGTGCATGTCACTTCACAAAACAATTAAAACAAACATTTTACGCTTTGTATACTTTTTTTGCAGACATACCAGTTATGTTGACAGCCCGGGCCAGGGCCACATTCGCTTCCCCAACAGCACTAAGAAGGGCACTATAATGCACCAACCAGGTGATACGGTTGTTGACGACAATCTCTCGCAAGTTTTTATAGTCCAAAATGTCAGAGTAGATAAAGGGGCCTGGACAGAAATCAGAATAATCAGAACAGGACTCGACCTGAACAGTCACACAAATTTTATACAATACACATACAAGTGATTTTTTTTTTTAAAGTAGATATAAACTTGTAGTGTAGATGTATAACTGTTTGTACAATCTCCTAAACTGCTTTCTACATTTTCAATAAGACAAACGTGAAACAAAAAGGAATTACATTAAACTTAGCATTAAGAATACAGACAGTCCTCTTCTCAAGAACTATGGAGAAATGATACAAAGCCTGCTCTGTTTGTACTGGTAACTGTAGAAAGGCAGTGAACGACATGCTCCCTGTGCTTTTAGACCCTAGCAGGCTAAAGTTACACGAGAGAAAAGTAGCACTCACCACTATGAAAGACGTCTGTAGATGGTTTCCTGATATCTGAAAGGATCACATTGTTGTTTCCATACCTCTTCCTGTTAACCAAAATCAAACTTCATGTTACCTTTTGCAGATAATATATTCACCAGGAGAATTATACTCATTTTACTGACAAAGCCTGCATTCATATCTATCCTTACCTTAACAATTTTGCAAGCCCAACACCTAGTTGCCCGAGGCCACCTTCAAGAAAGCGAAGGAAAAAAAAAAAAAAAAAAAAAAGCACAACCATGAAATGACTGGAAGAACGAGCTATAATATGCAATATGAAAATATGCAGTAACGAACAGTTGATTGTGAGTCATGAATTTAGACAATGGTAAATATGTTGAGTGCAAGTCATACCTGTGATAAGGACCTTGGGGTGATCTGTTTCAGAAAACGACACGGAGTGAAAGCTGGCATCTGATGCACTGGTCACTTGGCGGGGAGAGAAGCTGACATGGCGCACGGCCACCGATGAAGCCTGGCAGCCACATAGAGGGGAAAGAAGGCCTTTCTTAGCCAGCTTAGTCAATGCACGCACCACTGGCATCTTCAATAACCTATGAAAAAAAAAAAAAAAACTTGTTAGACCATCTATACTAGACCTGTTTGCCTGTTTGTTTTTTCGTTTCTACCAGGGACTCCAAGCTGGCTCACTTACAAATGGCTATTGGGTATCCGGTCAGGTCAGGGTGAATGTTTCAGCAGGTCATACAAGCAAAAATAAATACGCTGCAGATGATGCACTGTGACACACAGGGGACTGGATGGGGGGCAGATTTCTAGTGTTGAAACTTTATCTCTTGCTCTCTGGTAGTCGAGGGGCGAGTGCTGGGGTGGCAGGGAAGCAGGTATTTATTTATACTGCCCTGCCTTCACGAGCCACCAATCAAAATCGTGCGCGTGAGGCAACGCAAACTACACGAAAAGCGTTTCCTGTTACGTAACAGACCACGTGTTACGTGTTACTCCTGTCAGGTGGAACCGCGGCGAACATGTTTGCTTAACGACGCAACTTTAATTAGGGTTAGCTTTAAAATAATTTATGAACGAAGTCATTCATTCATTCAATTACGCCGTTGTGTTTTCGGTCTCGATTAAAACTTTGCTAATTATAAGCATCTTATATACATGGATTTACGGTTATGACTAAAATAACGCAAACGGCGCCACAAAATTCGGTTCTGTCCTGTAACCTATATAATCTCACTGGCGTGTTGAGTTAGCAGCGATATTATTGTGCCCCATAATAGTGCTAAATACATGATTATGTAATAATCATAAAAACTCAAATACACGTCACATTTAAACACGTTTTCCATATATTTGATCAGGATTATACCGTAATGCATGCTGTATTTAGGTCCATTTATATGCCGACTCATGGTTACACCCAAAGAAAGTGTGTGTGAGACACAGCAATCAGGCTTGACAGCTACAGACACACCTAATGATGAGATAGTACAGTACGTGACTGTATGTGCATCAGTGCATGGGTATGCATGTAGGATTTTCAGCTAGCAAAATAAACCCTGGTGCATTAATACATTTGTATATTAGTATATTCAATTTCCAACCAGCTCGGAATCTAAAATCTGTGCGGTCTTGTTTCGCAATTCTTAGTTGACTAAGAGGCTTAAACCCGTGAATGCCGCGCGCACTGCGTGTTCTAAGCGTAATACAAAGGCTTGTTACCGGTTGTCTCGGTTACTAGGAAACACGAGCAGCACAAAATGTAGAGTGTTTAAAATATAACGCTGAATACACGCTACATACAGACAAATATAGAAACATAAAAAGCATTGGATAGAATCACATCTGTGCTCAAGTAACGTGCAATTTAAAAGCAATTGATTCATATAGCATTTCCAAATTTACAATCATGTTATTTCACCATAATCATAAAAAACAAATCGTACGCTTACCCGCAAGCTAGTTTAAACGTTTTCCCGGCAGTGTCGGACGCTTGCCCACGCCGCTTCTCTAAACCTCCTTCCTGTCTCTTTCCTCAGTTGCATCAGCTCGTGAGAAGGAGGTTATTTATCACCAACCAGCTGACTTAAAGACAAGCCGGTCCTCGCTCTGATTGGTCGAAAAGCGAAGGCGCGGTCATCATTCGTTACCACACCTACTCGACGTCATGGACACGACCGCGCGCGAGGGCCCCAGCCAAGCAACGTGGTGCCACATGTTGACTCTCGGCGTGCTGCCATGTCTAGACACATGACTAGGACTCAAGCTTGCTTAAGTGGAGGAAAACTGCAACAAAGGCAGAGCTAACTGCTTCTTAAAAGTAACATACTTCATCTGATAATTGTATTCAAGAGCAGTTTTTTTTTTCGTTTTACATTTTTTTTATTTAACGTTTTACGAAAAAATATGTTCTATATAATATAAAAGTTTTTTTTTTCATTTTTATATATACAGTAGGTATATATATGTGTGTGTGTGTGTGTGTGTGTGTGTGTGTGTGTGTGTGTGTGTGTGTGTGTGTGTGGAAGGCCCAGGTTTGATTTCCACCTATTGCCCAATGCCCAAACCCGAGCTACTGGATGAAGTACCAATCCCAAGCCAAGATAAAAAAATGAGATGGTAGGATCAGGAATGGCATCCAGTGTAAAAAAAAAAAGCGGATTGGATGACTAACAACAACATTGACAAACATAATTCTATTTGTTTGTTTCCACTGGAAGGTCTGTCACAGGCGTTCCGTCACAGTTGTGTCACTAGTAATGTATATTTTATACTTTACTAGTGACACGACTGTGAAAAATGCAGGTTTACTCAATGCCAGGTTTACTCAATGAAGGAAATTCTTGAGTAAGCATGGGAAATTTTATTTAAACAGTCTGTTGTGATTTCAGCAGTCCATTATCTTTACTGTCTCAACAAGCACCTCCCTCAACCACTATCGACCAACAGCCCTGACCTCAGCTTTAATAAAGCGTTTTTAAAGTCTGGTCAAAGACGTCGTCGCTCAATTATTACTCTTTATAGATGATTCCATTATCATCTGTGCTACAGTGGAGAGAGTGGACAGTTTACAGTACCTTAAGTTGCAATAGCAATAAGGTACTATGGAAAATGTATACCTGCACCATCCATAGCAACACAGCACCAAGGAGGACAGACAAGCACTTCAGAGCGGTACTATAAGCTGAGGCACAATCCACACTAAGCTCCCTGATGTGTAGTCTATCTACTGCAAGCAGTGCTGGAACAAGGCCAGGAAGATAGTGTAGGATCTCAGTCAACAATGGACTTTTTTCCTCTGTTGCAGTCAGGGAAGCGCTTTTGCTTCCTGAAGACCAACAAAAAATAATTTTGTCCCCTCAACCAGGATAAAATTTAGGACTTGTTTGAACAGCCGCACCCCCTATGTTCCTGTTAATATACATGTATTATAACATATTCATACATAACTATTAAAGAGTGTCAATTCAACACACCTCAACCTGATGTTGCATAGCAGTATAATAAAATCATACACTTGACGTCACTGCAACCTATGTTTTATATTCTTTTAGACAGTATTGATTTATATTTTTAATTTGTACCTGCATATTCTTGTTTATGAACCTGTGCATTCAGATCATTGTTTTTAGCTTATGAAGACAAACCCAATGTGGTCTTCTGCTAATGTAGTTCACCTGCCTAAATGGTTGACGTCATCTCATTGTGAGATGCTTTTTTGCGCACTAGAGTGGTCATTTGAGTTACTGCATCCTTTCTGTCAGCTCCATGTCCAGTCATGCCCATTCTCCTTTCAATGACCTTGATCATTCAAAATGGTGTTTCTTCTCACAGTTCCACCCACTGGAGGTTTTCTCCACAAACTATTCAGTGTAAACTCTTTAGACTGTTGTGCATGAAACGTTACTGAGATCACTGATATTTGATGTGAACATTTGAAGCTCCTGAGTTGTATTTGCATGAATGTATGCATATTATTGGCAGTGTGGTCAGTGAAGATATATGCTATATAGGAATGGTCAAGGGTTGGGGATGAATACTGCATAAAGTGAATGTGTAAGTAGTTGTTATTTGAGCCAGCCCATACTAAAAAGGCTACATGACACAAAACTAAACTATCTCTTGTGCGTGGAGAAATAGACAAAACTGCCAAGATGAATACGTGCCAGTGACTCAATAGAAACTGCCTCAAAAACTAGAAGGTACGTGAGCACCCACACTGCTCTAATGGTTGCTCACACTGCTCGCTCCCTCCCCCCAAGGACAAACTGACTGCTTCTCCTAAATTGAATGCTTGTTAGTTTAAGACATGTAAGTTTCACCTTCCTTTTCGACTCCTCATTCATTGAAATTTACACTTCAATTTCCTTTGTGAAAATTACATTACGTTCAGAGATTTTCAAATGAGTCATTTAAAGAAAAGGGGTACAAGGAACCTGTAGAGTAATAACAGCACAGCTACAATGATGTCTGACCATCTCAGTATAATGCTGATACTAAATCTACTGTATATGTTTTTCAATTCATTATAAATAAAAAACAATGAAGAACAAAATACAGTGAAAATAACAGTGGTAAAAATTGATTGATACTATGAATTCTTATTTATTCTCATTTTATTTTGCTTGATTCAATTTATTTTTATTTGTATAGCACTTTTAACAATTCATTGATTTGATGAAGGTATTGGTGGTTCAGTCGTGCTATTTGAAAGGCCAGAGTGCAATTCCTAGCCAACACCCCACACCCAGCCCCTGGGGTTGCAGAGCACACTTAGTGCTGTTCCCAAGCCTGAATAAAAATGCACCAGCAAGGGCATCTGGCATAGAAAATGTGCCAAAATCAAATGTGCAAATTGAAGATTCGCTGTAGGGACCCCTGACCAGAATAGCTGAAAGGTAAACACGTTCTAATGTATGACAAAAACAATTAACCAAAAAATAACCATTAAAAAATGTGCCAATTTGAGCATCAAAGGATAGCTAGGAGTTAACAGACTATATATAACCTTATATTGTCAAACACTGTCTGAATTACAGTATACATGTTCAGTGAACCCTGACAGCTGAAGATTGTATGTTCTGAGATGCTTTTCTTCGCTCCACAGTTGTAACGCATTCTTATTTGATTTCTTTTAAGTCTGTACTAAATCAAGTTTGCATTTTTCAATATTACACTGTATTTAGTGCAAAAGGAAAAGAGGATTAAACTGAGGATTGCATGAGGTTTGGGTCTGAAAGGACAAGATTGCAGATACAAGTGGTCGAAATGGCTTTTCCCTTAGAGATAGGATAAGAAACTGAGTCATCTGTGAGAAACTCGGAGTAGAACCGCTGCTCCTTTGTGTGGAGGTGGAGAGGTGTTCTTGGCACGTCCAGCTGAGAGGCGGCCACGAGGCAGTCCAAGGACTAGGTGTAGATTTATCTCCACACTGGCATGGGAACACCTCAGGATCCCCCAGAGATTGTTGTTTGGCCGGGGGAAAGGACAGTTTGGAGTTCTCTGCTGGAACTACCCCCACAACCTGACTTTGGAAAAGCAGTTGAATGGATGTATGGAGAGAAGAGTTTTTATTTATTTTTATTTTTTACTAGAAACACTATAACCAAACTCAGCTTAGACGCAGAAGCATCATATGATTCTCAGCTGGACTTTGGAATGCACTTTCACATGGAACAAGGGCTGTGGAATGTGACCCTGATTACTTACATTGTAGTCATGCACCAGATGACAAATTTCAAGGTAGGTATTATTAGGAAATATAATGATGACCAAGACCTACGTTAACTGCTTATACTCACCTCAATTTTGATTTAAGACAGACTTGCAAACATCCAGAATATCCCTTTAAGATAGTCTGGCCTTTCTCATCTGACCGGTCTCATTATTAACTGCAGCTTAATTGATGTTTTTTTTTTGTTGTACTTTTTTCCCACCATTTTGGACACCATAATTTTGTGAAATACTTAAACCAGCCTCTCTGGCACCAAGCTTTCTCCCTGTTCTGATGTAAAGTGAATGACAATGCAGTGTGCTGAACATAAGCAAAATAATGCAAATAGTGTCTTTGGAAGATCTCTTGGAAAAATGTTTGCCCTGTTTTTGAAAAAGGCACTGCACATGTAATAGCATGTTATAGCTTTATTAAGGGTTTGTTTAAATATGATTTGTACGAATTAATTATGATTTGTACGAAACCATATACTGAACATTTTAATGCCCAAAGAACACAACATAAAATGGCAGTTAATATACATCAACATGTGCTGTGTGTTAATCTCTGATACACAACATAAATTAGGTACAAAGAGCTTTTTTGCTTTTTCTTGATAAACAATTGCACGGAAGATAAAAACATTGTGTCTGAGAGAAATGTATGCAAATATACTTTCACATATAGTTTACATGTATGTGAAAGTACAGTGTTTTGGGTAAACAGTGAACATGTGCAGTACAACACAAATTGTTTGGTTAACATGCAAGTCTCTATGCTGTGTGGCGTTGACATTAAATTTTTACATCCTGCCCTTGAAGCCAGACAAAACTAGAGAATTCAGTGAAGAACCCAGACTACACTCATGTGGGTGTGAATAATAACAGAGTGGCAGAAAACACTTGACCAACTGCTAAGGAAAATGGCCCAACTGTAAATATGATGCATCGTGCATATAGGTGGTAATGACAGAAATGCCTGAAACAGGTTGGCTATTTTAAGCTTCTAGTTTTAAAACATTATCTATAATAGATGTGAAGGATGATTTACCACCACCAGCAGCACATTAAATAGAGGTTTAATGTGCAACGTCTACATCACAGGTACAATAGTGTACGCCAACATAAGGGACTTGCAGTCAAGTATGCTTTTAGATTACAATTTAGTGTAAGCCAATGTAACAACAAGAAATGTCTAGATGCTTATTTATGTTTTTTTTTTCTGTTAAAAGATATTTCATTTCTTTTAAGCGAGATTAAAGATCAACAGGAAGGCTTTGTCAATTATTTTGGCCCTGTCTTGAGTTATACTGCAACAAACTGAATGATAATAATAAAGCATTGTACATCAACTGTGACAAACACACAGGAATTCTGAATCTAGGTGCTAAGGTGCTTTGCTTAATCCTGATCACCATTACAGCATGTATACGCTTTAGGCTACCATGGCATTTAAACCAAAGTACACAGTTCCTGCTTCCCAAACTAAAGCAAGTATTATTTCCCTTATAAGATCATTATTTTTACATTGATAAACCATTCATTGCGGTTTAAGAACAAAAAAGGCAAATTGCTTTCGGGCACACACTGACCATCGAAGGCCTCCATTGGGGAAAAAAAAATAAAAATTGCACAATTTGGTACGACTGATTGCATCCAACCAACTATATGTCAAGTAACTGTCTGCTTGTTTCAATAAGTTCCACTTAGTGTATAAAAGTTGCTAAACAGCCACAAATATATAACAATATCATCAGAGCCTTTCTTAGAGAGTGTCTAAGCACCTGGTGTGTCATGTGAAGAGCAAAGAGAACTGGCATTAAAAAATAAAAAGAACATGCAATGACTACACATAGAGGGGGAACACATTTAGTCTGTCTGATTCTGACTGAACCAACGTGACGTGTATGAATATGTGCACGTGTATTTGTGCATACATGCACGGGTCAGAATAAATTTCAGTAGTGCTGAATAGGAACTCCTAGGCTCTGAAAGGCTCTCTTCAGATTTCTCAGTAAGGTCGACGTGTGTGTCTACGGACTCTGAAGAGAGCCGTCATCCGTCTCTAGTTGAGCTAGCTGTCTCCTCAGGCTGTTCACTTTATTCTGTAGCTCCTTATTGTATTCAATAATATGGACCATCTCCTCATACGCCTCATCCAGACACTTAGTCGAGCGATTCCAGCGTAGGAACACACCTTTAGAAGGACACAGAAATGAACACATCAGTATTTTTTTCTGTATTCTGCGAAGGTATTACAAGAGAAAAAAAATCTATTAAAACAGCAAGAGACCAGAGCAGAGAAATACATTTTAAAGAAATACATTTTAAAGTGCCGGAATTACACGATGCTACAGCAGTAAAGCTGAACCAGGCTGCATGGAAACAGCAAAATGCCATGTCAGTAGGATCATATATCGAAATGTCAGATGCCTGCACGTCAGCAGTCTCGTGATGCTAATGCACTTTTGACACCCTTCTTACACCATTGACAGATGGCAACTAGTTTTGTAAACACATTGCGAAATCAATCCTGCCCTTGCTGGGATTACGGCTGCTATTCTATGTTTCCAGCAAGTCTGTGAGGACACTGGGTTATAGCACCAAATACTGGTCCAAAGGCATAATATATGGAAAACAAACTGGCCTGGATGCATAACTGCTATTTATAAAGGTGTAAGGAATACCTTGTCATGTGCTAAGTAGGTACCCCTGGAACCCCTGAACTCAGTGACCACTAAAAGATATTTGCCGTAATTCAAGATAGTCATTACATAAGTTTAGGAAAGAGACAGGAAAGACCAGTTTCAGCATGCACGATCAAATTACTGCATGAATTAAAGGTCTAATTAATCTCATTCCCCACGGCCCACAGTTCAAATTTCTCATTGTATATGTTTCAGAAGATTTTTCAGAACAGTGTGTATGCAAAGGAATGTCACAGTTGTTTCCTTAGATCAACAGGCCTAAAGTCTCTCTTTTCAGAATTACAGTATGCACCTATCTACAGAATACTATGTGTTTTAAAGCATGTGTGGTAGCATTACTTTGAGAACCAGTCTTAGCATTACTGCAGCTCCCCGTTTTGTTGCCAAATAAAAAACCTAAAGTATTCTGCTTTAAAACAGTGTCATGATTACAGTGCAACTTTAGTAAGAAAAAATCCCATATTAAAAAATGACAAGTATTAGGACATGCTACACTAGGACTCTTGTTGAATTACATTCTCAGAAACCAGCCAAGCTAAAATACAGGGGACTCTTGATAACCAAATAGTTCTGTAATTTCCTTCTATTTAAAAGTGGCATCAAACTAGTTTAGCTGGCTATCATCACTTAGACATTTTTTTTTTACTTGAGGTTCACTCAAGACACAGCTAGGTAGAGCAAATCGACATTTGTTTATTTATTTTTACTCCTGGACACCCCCAGCCCCAGGTTCATGAAGCTCCGCTCCCAGTTACAAGTTGACTAGAGTACACTCAACTCACTTTTCCTCTTGACCGCTCTATCCTGTAGTCAGGGTCACGGGGTGGCCAGGAGCCTATCCAAGGAGACTTAGGGCACAAGGCGGGGTACACCCTAGACAGGGTGCCAATTCATTGCAGAGCACACACACTCACTCACACACATCTGAATGGCTTTGGACTGTGGGAGGAAACCGGAATACCCGGAGGCAACCCACCAAGCACGGGGAGAACATGAAAACTCCATAAACACAGACGAGGCAATCGAACCTGGCCGGGAATTGAACCACTACACCACCGTGTCACCGACTAAAGTACAGTAACAATATAATAAACACAAACTCATGAATTCAGGTTGCTTTCACTCAGGTTTGCTGATGGTGAAGTGTCTGGTGGTGTTAAGTCACAGGGCACTCTCATGTCTGTGTTACATTCTGGCTCCCGCTATCATGTCTTACACCGAGCTTAGCCAATAACGTTTACTTCTCCTCCCCTAATACATGCTATTTAGATCTGTTAATGCCCTATATCTGACTGGGTTCTCCCAAATCAAATGCTGAGACCTCCAATCACTTTTAACATGCACCTATTCAAGAGCATCTTTATGTTGTTTACAGGATTATTGTTTTATGTACTCTTTTCACAAGTGCACACCAAAAGAACTGCACACTAAAATACAATACAGCAGATTGCTTTCATGAATGAATTATATTTACTTGCAAAAAAGCATTGCTTATCGATGTGGTATGTTTTCTGCACATCACTAAATATAACTAATAATTGTGTGTGTGTTTTTTTACATTTTTTTTGATGTGGTTGTTTCTTGTACAGGAACAGAATATTTTCCATATTGAACTGCTTACAGGAATCTGTCAGAAATCATAAATACACTGCTCCCCCTAGTGGTTATACAAGAGAACACTCACATATACGCTGCATTTAATAGCATTTTAAAATTTATTATTCTTAACAATTAAGAAATCTTAAAAGGAAAATAATGAGTAGAGCATGACTTTTGACATGATTGCATCACACACAGAATCTCCGGGTTCTACCACATACCATAGATGTTCAACTGCATTTAGAACCATGGACTGGGAAGGGCACTGAAGAACAATTAACTTATTCGCATATTCATGAAACCAGTTTTAGATGATGTGTTTTTTTTTTTTTTTTGTCATGGTGCATTACAACAATACCCAAGACTGATTGGTATTAATGAGTCCAAGGTGTGCCAAGGAAACATTCCCTACTCCCCATGACATCACCTCTACCAGACTCGGCCGTTGACACAAGGCAGGCTGGGTCCATTGATTCATGCTGTTGGTGCTAAATTATGACTCTAAATCCTGAACCATCTGAATAGAAATCGAGATTCATCGGACCAGGCTTTAGCTGTCCAAATTTCTGTTCTCAGCTGAAAGAAGAGAAACCTCATGTGGCCTTCTGCTGTTGTAGCTCATCTACCTTTAGGTTTGAAATGTTGTGCAAAAGTATTAGTTACTAGAGTTACTATAGCCTTTCTGTCAGATCGAACAAGTCTGACTATTCTGTTGATTTTCCTCGTCAACAAGGCGTTTCAATCAACAGAACTGGCACCTATTGTGTGCATTTTCTTTTCTTTTTTTTACCATTCTGAGTAAACTCTAAAGACTCTTTTAGAAGATCAGCATTTATAGAAATATTCAAAATCAGCAGCACCAACAATCATGCCTCAGTCAAAAATCACTGAGATTGGGTTTTTCCCCTGTTCTGATGGTTGATTTCAACATTACTCAAAGGTGCTGGTCACTATCTGTCTTATATTACTTCAAGGTCTGCAGGAGTTCCTAGGTTTCAGCATTAAAGGCAGTGAACTCATGTCATTAAAAATATAAATGGTAAACAAAACGATGAGTTTTAGTGAGGAGGAAGCAATCTTAAGAAAAAGGAAGTGCTATTATACTTAGGTTATAGCTATAAGTGCTATAAGTGAATATACAGAAGGAGCATGTCAAAGAAAATCAAAAAGTAATTAAAAGAGATTTAAGAAAAAAAAACAATACAAACTGGAAGAATAAGACATTATAGGTAAGAGTGTCAAAAGATACAGGGAGATTAAATGCGTGTTCTCACCCTCCCACAGCAGCAGACTCTGCGGAGCTACAGATGGCCAGATCACAAGACTGTTGGCCTCATAGAGAGGGTTAAGGAAGCGCTCCAGCTCCTGAGGCCTGTTCATCCACGACCACAGGGACACCGTCTTTTGACAGAGCTCCAACTTCACCCTGTGCTCAGCAAATACATTACACATACAAAAGGTTCAATTACTGCAGTTTCTACAATGACTGCGAAGATTGTAATAGAGAATGCATTACCAAGTCAAGACAGCTCACTGAAGCACTCACTGAAGATATGCCCCTAAGGGTCATGCTTCAATACTGACAGAAATGAATACTTCCACTTCTGTTCACGGTCATTAATGACGCCAAATTCCAAAAATGCTTTTGTTCCTTAATTAATTACATTAATTACTTACAAGTGTATTTTAGCCTACCAATTTTTTAGACAATTGCTATCCATCCATCAATCAATCTATCTAATAATCTAGCTATCCACCCATCCAACTTACTAGCTACCATCTGCCTATACATCCATCCATCCTTTCATCTATCCGTCCATCAATCTGTCTATTTACCCATCCATCCCTCCATCTATTTGTATCTATTGATCCATCCATCCTTCTATCTGTACATCAATCCATTCACCTATATATAATCCAACTATCTAATAATAGTGCATTATATACTATATGCCCAGTAGAATGAGATCTGATGTTCATTTAACAAAAAATCAACTCCAACTATGTGATGTTCAATAAATTGCATGTAATATTACTGGATAACATGATCATCCTGCTTTTAGATTTCATTACAAACATTTACACATAATTACAAAAAATAAGATATGACAAATTGCATTTATTAAAAATTAATTAAGGACAATTAACAAATATATGTATGTACAACAGTAAAGCAGGTGAGTGAAAGCTAGTCACTGACCTCTCAGCAGCGCTGTTTCCCAGGAAAGTGCCAAACTGGGATGCGTAAGCGTGTTCAAACAGCGTGACCAAAAAGTGTTCATTAAACTGGAAGGAGCAAGGAAACTGCCGCAGGATCTGCCACACACAGTCCAGGAAGAGCAGGAACACGGGTGCTTCATTCCTCGGCTTCCCATTGGAATATGCAGACTGGGCACTGCGCTGCTGGAACGGGTGACCGGCCTACACAGAATGGTGAAACCGCTCATAATCTTTAAAGCAGAATCATGTCTTGGGACACAAGGGTGAATTTTAAATGCTATGACCTTTGATATTTTCCTTCCAAATCCGTTGAATCTACTGCTTCATGATTTACTGATTGTGCGTGACGCTAATCTCATCTTGAAAAGTTCAAACAACAGACTGTGAGGAAAGAACTAGAAAGATACTAATAAGATAATAATAAGCACTGTAAAAACAGAAGCTTTAAAGGAAAGACAAGACTGGTGTGAGATAACAGAAAAGCTAAAATAACTAAAATGAGTACTTGTTCCAATTATAATGCATAAAAGCCTCTCAGAAGATGCACATTTAGGCATTTGACAGGTGCTCTTTTACAAACCGACTAATAAAAGTGCTTTGAAGTTTCATGACAGATATGTGACATTAAACTTTGAGACTTAGGGACACTGGCAGAAGATCACATCTGGTTCTATTCTTTTCTGACAAGATCATGAATCTGATGCTACATTGGGCAGGGGCTACAACCTGGACAGCTAAATACAGAACAAAAAACAGTAAATGCCTAACCGATTATCTCTGGCAGTGTATCTCACCTGCAGCCACTCACGCTCCACAAGCGCCTGGAAGCCACGGACTGTCCTGCAGCCTGGATCCAAGATGATCTGAGCTAAAGAAGTGACCTGCAGTGTAGAATCAGTTCCCTCTGTCCCATGAACTAGCACTGACGCACCCTCTCTGAAGGCACCAAGCCAGGGGGACAAACAGAACAAAGAGAAAAACAAGCAGAACACAATTAACTCCCTTGAAATTCTTTATTGTACTTTGTTCTGGGTGCTCAGGTCAAACCGGGACTTTTAAATAAGAAGAATAACAGAACACAGAACAATATAAACTATATTTATTTCTCTATATAATTCCCTGCTACACTAATGCACTTATCCCAGTGTTTCAGTGGCACTTGGATACCATCAAGGTCGAAAGTTTTCTCAGTATGCCTGCTTCACGTCTGTAACACTGGCCTCCCTTGGAGTGAGGTCAGGACTGTACAAGGGACGTGGAAACTCCCAGCTGAGTTCCTGTAATGTGCAAGAGGTGTTGGATGAGTGTGTATGCACAGACTCCCACAGGCAGATGTCTCCCACAGACAGATGCGCATTTTCCACAAGTTATCTGTCATTTTTCAAGAATGAGGCATTTCACTCCCTGTATGTTCACAGGAATGACTTCAGCGGGCTCTGAGACACCTCAGCCAGGATCATCATTCACAGATGTATTGTTTTTTATAAAATTTTTGCACCATTCAAATGCTGTGATGGTGAAAAAAGTATCATCACCATACCATGCTTAAAGTCTTCTGTAAACGTAAGTTGATTCTTTACCTTCATTCACAAGAAATTTTACCACAAGTCCCGGTTTGACTTATTCCTCACAGTTTACATTAATGAAAGCTGAAAAATCAACAATGGGTTTGCAATAGGAAAAAAAAACTATTTCTTTGCAAATGCAGACAGCCTGGGTAAAGTTTCAAACAGGATTGTGCACTTAAGGAATAGATGTGGCGGTCTGGGAAAACCCAATGGACAGTGTGTCCTGGGACAGAGAGTTCTGGCACACAGCTGCAGAATTCTGCCAACTTGGGCTTGAGCAAAAATCAGGGGTTTTTGTCTTTAACAATTAACATTGCAAGTATTTTTAAAAATCCTGAATGTAGTTAATTTGTGAAAGAGGTCCGTTTCATGTCATTTTAGTGAAATTCTTTTAGTGGATTTTTGCAATGTAAAGAATGTTATGTATGACAAAACAAAATCCCTGATTTTGACCCAAGCCCAAGTTGGCACAATTCTGTACCTGTGTGCCAGAACACAGTGTCCGACAGGATTTCCCAGACCACCGCATCTATTACAATCTAATGCTGTGTGGTTGAACTTCCAAGATTAGCTTATAAGAAATTCGTGCCGTGGGACGAAAAGGGTACATCTTACTTTATATATTATATACAGTAGCATGTGGAGTTCTGGTATTCAACTGTGCATAAGTTTTAACGAGACTTACTTCAGAGACACTACCATATAAAGTTATTGCAAATGTCCCAGCCAATCAGAATGAAGTACTTACCATGCCTGAATTATAAACCGGGGACAGGAGAGATTTTAGTGTATTATTGCTTTACACCTGTTCTGACTCTCTTTGATAGGACAAATAATGTTTCATGCATGAATAGAGAATCTAGAGAAATCAGCTCATAACCAAGACTAGAAATTACTCTACACTTAAGGACACAGCAGCACAAAGGACATTAATGAGCGGTGTACCAACAGCAGCAAGAGACACAGCAGTACAAGTGTTTTATAAACTTAATGATGATTGCAGGCTAGACACTAGCTAACTATTATTACTCAAATGGGCTCTGCAACAAGTGTAGCACGAAGCAAGGCAAACGCTCTTTAATTAGCTCGGAATGGAACCGCCAGTGAGAAAACAGTAATTAACACAGCCATAAACTAGTTACATGCAGCTATCTTCTGTAATGATTCGCAGGGTTTGAGAGCACATCTGTCCGAGGCTGAGAAGGCAAAGAGGAAACAGTGCACAGGGAATTCAAACGCAGCTAGAGAAGAGGGCTGTTAAATGCTGACCTGTCAATGCACTGAGCCGCCAGGCAGGCGGTGGTGAGGATCTCTTTAACGTGGCTCTGCCAGTTGGACGCCTCCAGTTTGCTAAGCCAGCGGTCCATGCTGTTCGAGTGGTCATTACACGCCTCCACCAGCTTTATCAGGCTCTCTTGAAGAAAGTTCGACCTGTGAAAGAACATTTTACACATTACTGCAACAGCTAGAGGATATGCTAGATGTTATTTTACATCTACAGATCTCATAAAGATACAATAAAGATGTATATTTCCTCCAGCTGAAGTCTGGGACACATTAATGACACCAATAAATCTCACCTGCATGATGATTGGTTACAAGAATTCACAAGAATGTGAATCAAAAATTACTCGCACTCAGGTTTAATTACATTTTAGAAAAAAGACAAATAATTTTTTTTATATAATCTCCTGGCTTTTCAATATATTTTTGTCCATCCGTCAACAAGCTTCAGTTCTTCAATAAGCATCTCACTGTAATGAGCACTGTTGACTGTTGAATCTTTTTCCTGATAATGTTCTAATACTGGCCCTTGAGAATCCCAGAAAATGAAAAGCATAAATTTTCCAGCTGAAGTTTGACTTTTAACGTTTCCATTCCATACTCTGCCATTTACTCTGAGGCTCATAGTGATGAATGTCTTACCATCAGTAATGGTTCCCTTTAATAAATTTTCACCTTCCTTAGAAAATCGGTCTGAATTTAGTTTGCAGATATGCAAAGACTTACTCCATACTGCACGCAAAGTCTTCAATAAATAATGGCACCAGGTACACCCTCAGAACACCAAAAAAAATGTAATAAATAAAAACGAATCACCTCACTCCGCTCTTGTTTCATGCAAGTCACAAGTGGGGCATCCATTTTTGCTCGCACCGCAGTTACAAATTAATTTATGTAACAAGTTCACACCTGCAAAGCCGTGACTGGTGAGAAAGTAGCCTTGAAGCGCTGATAAGACAGCAGCCAACGGTTTTAATATAACTGGAATGGGATAATTTTTGACACATCCCTTTAAAATGGCAAGCTAATCAGTGCCAGTTCCTGAGCCAGAGACCCAGTGGATGAAAGTCCAAAATAAAGACAGATAAGTTGTTCTCACTTTACAGGTGTGAAAGGTTTAACACTACCACTCATATTCTGACAGAGCTAATCGCATGATGTAGTTTTATTCAGATTAACCATTATTAGTGGAATCTTAGAGTCCATGTAATTTACCTATTGTGTCTCAATTCGTACACTAATGTACTACTCAGGAAACCCCTCATCTAGCCTCCTTAATTTGATGGACAGGGACGCTTTGCCTCTTGATTTTAAACAAACAATTGTACGCAAGATACACCAGCAAGTATGTGGAAAAATGCTGCTCATTTTGCAGCTACCCGCATAGTAAAACAGGATAGAAGAATATGCACTGTACTGTACTACAAAATACTAAATCTGAGCTGAAAGTTTCTGTTAAACAGCTTGAAGACAAAGATCTAGCCAGGAAATTAATAAAAAAATAAAATAAAATAAAATAAAATAAAAAACGGTGGATATAAAAATATGCGAGTTATTTATACTCATCCACAGATCTGGTTTGTACTGTAGCTTGTGATATTAAGTATCTGCATTGTTGCACTGTTGTCTACAAGGTTATTCTTTTTCCTAATATCTGAGATATTGCATACGTCTAGTGTGCACTCGCCTCTCAATAGCTTTGTGGATTCTCCTCCACTGGGGGTAGTTTGCCTCCTGTTCAAACCCGCCTCCACGGGCCTTAGCCTGCTGCGCTACAGCAACAGTGCGTGTGTCGATGATGTAGCCACGTTTTCCTGCACGCAGCGTAGCGTTGATCAACTTCTCATCTTCCTTACAGCGACGTCCGTTCGTGCCAGTCAGAGGCTGTCCTGCTCGCATCATCACCTGAGGACACAGACAATAAATACCCACCTCGTCTTAACCAAAACACAAAGAAACGACAAAAGACTGCACGAAATGAACAGCTGACCATGCCATTCTTCTTGTGGTAGTAGCTGAGCACCGGGAAGCGTCCACCGTGTCGAAAAGCAGCAGCTTTGCAAAGAGTGTCATCATCGATTTCCTTGGGTACCGCCACCAATGAAGGGTACGAGGGGCAAACGGTAAAGTTTTTATTCACTTCGCTAAGCCTCCACTCATCGGTCTGTAAAATAATCAGAAATAAAACACACTCAGCAAGCAATCGACGACGTTCTGGAAACAGCAACAGTGTGCGTGAAAAGTAAGCCTTTACCATCGATTCCAGATCTTTGAAGGCATCTTCTGGTGAGAACAAGTGCCACCCGTCATCAATGACCTCAAACAGGGGCCGGTAGAAGAAAGGATACATCAGAGAGATCGAGTCGAGTGTGGACAACGCCTAAAGAAAAAGTGAAGGCAGATCTGTGGTTCAGAATATTAATGTCAAATACATCATTACCATTTACACATCAGGCATGACTGCTCATTACAAACAGCGATGACTGGTTGTCTTCATATTACTGAGAATGCAGAAGCTTGCTTGAATAAGAAGAAATTGGGATGGGACTTGACCGAAAGATAAACACACTGACAGTGAGCTATGAAAGTATTAATATTGAGTCATAAACCTTTTCAATGTGCAAAGATATTTATGGAGGAATAAATCACAAATGGCATGCTGTTATTGGAAAATAATCTACAGTGTGGTTACCAAGCCAAATTCCATTATTTTTCTATAACAGCAATATCAGAAATATATCCTCATATAGTTTTTTTAAATTAAACAATGAAAATTATTTGACTTTATAGATTTTTCACTTAACAGCCACAAGACATGTTAGGTCCTGCTATTGTCACCTCACCGCCCTCTCCTTTTATCACTCTGGAAGTTAATAAGGATTAAACAAAAGACAGACACCATGTTAACTGAGAAACGAGCAAGTGCAAGGTCAGCCATCCTGAAGTCTCTCTGCTGGCGGAAATATAATGAGTGCTCTGAAGTAGTGACACCTAAGACTTTAATAAATGTTAAATAAAAGTGCCTCCGTACAGAAAACCTTGCTATATCAATGATTATATATGCCTTATATAAGAATGGGAATATGCAGGTGCAGTTAGAAGTTTACATACACTTGTCTCAGCATGAATGTCATGGTGATTTTGGGATTTTTTTTTTAACAGGTCTGTTTCTGGGGCAGAGTGATCGTCTAACATGCATCGTTAATACAGGTGGTAGAAAACAACTAAAGTTTGGAGCACAAGATTTAAATTATTTTGGGTTTCATTTTAATTTGCAAAGCCAAAGTCTCTCAGCTTCCTGTTATAGATAATGTTTGAATACAGCTGGGAGCTTCTCTGTGTCAAAATAAGAAATGGTATTTTGAGATTAAGTGTAAGTTGCCCAGAGGTTTAGCCACTGTGTCAGACCCAAACTGTCACCTCAGCTGAGGGAAAACTGTTTCTGATGGTCAGGGACCAACTGCAGAACCAACAGGGCACAGGCCTGCGATGAACCAGAAGCTAGTTAAGCACCAGACCCAGTGCAGTCGAGCCATGGACTGAATGTCTGCCATCCAAGAAAGAATCCCCTGCTGACACTTTCAAGCTCTACTAAAGGCTACAGCTGACCACATGGACAATGAACATTTTGACCAGAGGTATGTTTGGAAGAGTAAAGGTGAGGCTTTTACCACCAACAGCATTGTTGGAATGAAAGAACAATCGTGGACTTCATATTATTTTAAACACCTCTCCTGTTATACTGAACTTCCACCCTCCTAACACTCAATATGACTACAGATCAAACCCTGCTATCTGAGATTACTCAACTGAGGATGGATTCCCTGTGAAGTCTGATTCCTTCCTAAGTTTTCTTCCTATTGCCCTCTCAAAGAGATTTTCCTTGCCACCACTGCATTCCAAAATTTTAATTCTTAAGGTAAAAATTCGTAAGGAACGGCATTCGTAGGCTGAGGTTCCAATGAGGTTCATATTTGAGTTTAAAATTCCATTTCTTAAAATTCTGTAAAGCTGCTTTGCAGCAATGACCATTGTTAAAAGTTCAATATAAATAAAAATGGAATTTAATTGAACATTGCACTAGTAGTTAAGCAAGGTTGCGGAAGAATCACGGCTGCTAGTGGAACCGGTGCATTGCACAAAGTGAATGGAATAATGGATGATAAGGAATACCTTAGAATTATAGACAAAACGTGGACATAATTGAGTGTTCTAACAGGAAAATGACCTCGAACACACATCAAAGCTGGTTGTGGAATAGATAAAGCAAGTTAACATTAAGCTTTAGGAACCTCGGAAATATGCGCTTAGAAGTCAGAGCTGGTCCAAGAAACCAACAAAAGTAACTGAACGCTACAAATTTTGTAAAGAAGATGCGTCAAATATCCAACCAGAAACTTGTGTTAAAGGACAGGGAAACTTGGTAAGGGATGTTCAACCCCTTGCATGCTGCAAGTACATTTTTGACTTTTGTAAATTTTGTAATTTTTAACATTTTTTTTTTACTTTTTTAAATTAATTAAATCTTGTTTCCATTATTATTATTATGATTTTACTGCAAACCCAATAGTGTGTAGTCATTCATGTTCATAGATGAGAGGATGTGAACTTCTGACCACAAATGTAATCTGCCTGCCAATCAGCTGTTATTACACACACACACGCGTGCACACACACACACACACACACACACACACACACACACAAAAGGGTAAGCATAAATAGTTTAAAAGTAGAAGTACAGTCTAGGGACTTTATATAACCAACTACAAACCAACTACAGGTAATGAAGAATCACACATTCCTGAAAATGAACTGGGTAAAAAAAAAAAAAAAAAAACACCCAGAATAACTAATTAAACCCACTTCAATGGAGCTAGCAATGTTGAGACACTCCTCCATGCCAGGTATGTCCAGCTGAATAGTCCGAAGGTCCTTGCATTTCACGATGATTGAGCCGAGAGAGCCGACAAACCTGAGTGAGAAGAAATGGAGACAAAGGATTTCAAACGAGGCCGTTACTTTCATCGTAGCTATACAGAACTCACCCTGGTTTACAGCGAGCCTACCTCTTCTCAATAGCGTCAATGTTGGCATGGAGCAGCCATAGCTCCTCTGTGTTGTCCTGGCGTGAGGACAGGATGAGGTGGTGGCCGGTTAAACACAGAGTTCCCTCCACAGTGGGCAGAAAGGGCCGGTGCAGGACCACGCCGTCCACCCGGGGTGTCTTTATCAGTTCCACAAACTCCATGATGTGTTATAGGAAGAGTCCGTCAAAGGAATAAAACAGTTCAGCTCTCAGTGAAGAGACTCCTTTCAGAAATACTGACAAACAGATCTCTGTTACAAACTTCACCATATGCAATGTTTATCAATTCATTTATCAATGCTTATTATTTAACCAACCAATCTGTAGGTGTTTTAGGGCATGTGCCATTAATTTAGTAACGAGAAAGCATCAAGAATTCATATTCAGAACAGTGTGCTGCTCTAGCAAAATGCGCAGCAATGTGGGATAAATCTTCGAGATAAACATAACCTGGATGACTGATTATCTCCACAGACATTACGTCATTTCCTTATATATATATATATATATACACACTGCCTGCGCAAAAAAAACAAAAAAGTCACCACCTCAGAAGGGTCACGTTATTAGACGAAATCAAGTACCGAAATCAATTAAGAAGATTTTAAATGACTGGAATTAAGTTAAGAATTCTTCAAAATATTAAAACATAAGAACTGTGCTAAATCTTCAACTTTGTGAAGGAAATGTGGTCAGGAAGAAATTATGAATGGAGATCACTTAAATTATTAGTAAAGATGCAGGGTAACAAAAACTGACAGTGGAAATCAGAGCTAAGTTTAATAGTGAAGATAAGATAATTTCCACATGCACAGTGTGATGAGGATTGGGACTAAGCAACTGTGTGGCCATAAGAAAACCACTTGTTAGTGAGTCCAATCAGTAGGAATATGAATCTCCAGGGACCAGCAGATACAATATTATTGCAATAACTAGACACCATTTTGATCTTCAGTGCAAATCAGTATCACGATTTATAAATATCCTAATCCTGTATTATTGTTTTCTTTAGAATTTTGTCTATTCTAAACAAACTTTAAATTGCTCCTACCACACAGGATGCTGTGCTGCCTGCCAATTCCGCTAAGTATGTCTACGTCAAGGTAAAAAGGGAAGTGAGTTATGTAAGTAATGCCTCTTATCATGCATAGCTCATCATGCATCAGTTGGTCAGGTCTAGGCTCAGCAATATTATATAGCAATAAAACGAAGTCAGCTAATGATCTGAATGTACTGAATGACCAGGATATCACATCCATATGACAGATTTTTTTTCTTCCTTGATAGCACAGTCACGTTCCAATGAAAGAGTGGTTGCTTCCAACTTTGCGACAACAGTTTGGTTGATGGGCCTTTTCTATTCCAACATGACCGTGCGCCAGTGCACAAAGCAAGGACTGTAAAGACATGGTTTGATGAGTTCGGCGTGGAAGAACTTGACACAGAGTCCCTGACCTCGACCCCATCAAACACCTTTGGGATGAACTGGTACAGAGAATCAGAGACACGCCTTCTCGTCTAACATCAGTGCTTTGACCACGTAAATGCTCTACAGAATGAATGGGCACGAATTCCCACAGAAACACTATAAAAATATGGTGAAGAGCCTTCCAAGAAAAATGGAAACTGTTAAAACTGATGTATGTATTTGGAATCAATTGCAGGTTTGGCCAAATACTCTTGTTTACATAGTATAAGTATAAGTTACTCATCTTTCAGAAATGCAACACCTTCTGACCACTCACATGTCAGAGGTCAATAGCAATGCAGAATATATTATTTTATCGCTCATAAACGCTATCTGCCCACAAAAGACTGAAAACACATACTAAATATGACACACAGATACACTCGGATTCTATAAATCAACCTGGGTTAGCATGCATTAGAGAATAACAATAAAGTGTCATGTTAAAAACAGTGAGTTATAGATTAATAAAGAGAAAATTCTAGAAACATATAAAGAGGTGATAAAACAAGACGCGTTTATTCATAAGGTGAGTCACTGTATCTAGTTAGCATGCTAGCGAATTAATGTTTGTTATTCAATGCAGAGAATTAAACCCACCGGCATGCATATCCACTTCAGCAAAGCCATATACAATTTTACTAATATGATAATGTTATTAAAGAAATAAAAACAGAGTTAAAATATCTTACGTCTCATTCACCCGACTCCTTTTCCTGTTTTGCTTTTTTTATTCTTAGCTCTTTTTTTGTCATTTACTGAGTAGATCACAGACCCTGTTAGCGTCACATCGCCGCCTCGAGGCCTGGAGCTAAACGAGCTGCCGTTACGAAGTCACTTCTCTATAGAAATGCAGGTCGTGCATGGGGTATCTCAGAATATGGAGCGCCTCTGGTGACATTCTGTATGTATATGTATATAATATTCTGTGGCCACGGCTTACTGGGGTGTGGGATCAGAATAATATAATGCATGGTCAAATTATACGAGGTTGTGGCCCTGACTTAAGAACATGTGGTAACGAGATCATTCATTTCCCAGATGTGACAGATGTTTTGGGCATGTGTCAGTCAGTAAATAAAGGTAATTATCCATCTGTACTGACAGTTATAATTGAAATCAATTAAAATTTGTCTGTAGTTTACAAGAGGCTAAATACTATGAGGTTATTAATTCGTGGCCACAATATAGTATCTCGGCCACGCCTTAGTAAGTCGTAGCAACAACATAGTATCTCGTTCCCTTAATAAGTCATGGCCACAACAAAGTATCCCATTCTCATGCTGTAGTAAGTCATGGTCACAATATAGTATATCGTTCCCATGACTTAGAAAGTCAGGTCCACAACACAATATTTCGTGGCCACAACAATATCTCATTTCCAGATTTTAATAAGTCATGGGCATTATATAAAGGTAGTGTAACTGTGTTCTGTTCAGCACAATCAATCTGTATATATAAACATACATACAATACCAGTCAAAAGTTTGGACACTTTTTAAATTCAACAATTGAGGTCTCAAAATGGGGGTTTCAAAATGATAAAATAACACATATGGAAATATTCATTATTATAAAGTCACGAAGATCAGCTGTTCTCATCAAGCACCATGCTGAAACTGGGTCTCATGACTCAAGAACAACATTTACCCCTGCTACTGAAAAGAAGTTCATTTAGAGTTACCAGCCTCAGAAACAACCAATTAAGATTGGATTGTCGTTATGAAGGCTTTATAAAGCAGAAGTAGCGGATATTGTACATCTTGTACAGCCATCATTTTTGCAATACCTTTAGCAATATTTTACATTATACTGTAGAATAAAAAAAAGACCATGGAATTAGAAGGTGGGTCCAAACTTTTGATAGAGCATTTTATTGGGAACACTGCAGATGTGAAAGGATTGTGACCATAAAGTAATTAACCAGCAGTTTATATCAACCATTAGAAAAGGGCAAAAAAACCCATTTCAATAATTTTGACTGTGGCGTGATTGTTGATGCCAGATGGTCTGACTGGAATATTTCTATAAATGCTGAGAGGTTGACAAAGTCTGGTGTAGAATGGTGCAATAAAAAAAAACATCCAGTTGGTGCCAGCCACACACACACACACACACACACACACACACAAACAAACACACAAACACACACACTCACAGAATAGGACACACACACACACACACACACACACACACACACACACACACACACACACACACACACACACACACACACACACACACACACACACACACACACACACACACACACACACACACACATTCCAAAATACTGGGGAGAGTAACTGCCTGCAGAAAAACCATATGCAAAACCCCATAAGCATGTTCAGCAAGAAAACACAGTTTCTTTTTTGTAAAATAACATTAATAAAAAAAATCATTCATAATTGTTTCTAAGTCATTCTGAATCGCATCTGAACCATCTGTGTAAAATGTAAAACTATTTTCACTCCTGTTGATTACACTAATTACACATTTCCAGTTGTGAAAGGATATGTGTTGGCAGAAAAAACACATGTCCTGTGTAAGTGCTGTAGTAAATGGTGTTTGTGGAAATGTGGTATAAAAGGAATATCACATGCTGAGGTCATGCTGTTGTGCTGAATATCATCACTTCTGTCTGAGGAAACCCATGCAGACTTCCCCTCGTGCCTATGACCACATCACAGCCATTACTGATATTCCATCACAACAGCACTCCCTCTCATGTGACTGACATACAGAAAGAGTCTACATGGGTTTCTCCTTGCTCAAAAAAATAGCATTGGGTGGACCATGTTAACTAAATTGCCCCTAGGTACAAATAACTGTAAATACAGTTGCTTTGTCCATGTTGCACTGCTAAGGGTCCTGCTAAGGGTCTTATCCCCCCTTTCAACCAGTGGTCCCTTCTAAAAGATTACAGAAGATTAAGGCATGATCATGGTACACTTTGAAAAGCTCTCTTTCACTCTGATTTTTATTCTTGTTTTTTCCTTCTGTCTGTCTTTTTCAACCTGTCTTTCAATGTTCCTTTCTTTCACTCCCTAAGAAGATGCATTTTGGCCTTATTTCATATCTTCTCTCCTGTGTATGCTCTGTGTTTGTGTTATTATTATTATTATTATTATTATTATTATTATTATTATTATTTTTTTACAGCTTAAAGAAAGTGTCACACTAGAAGAAAAAGAAATTATTATATCACACACGGACACTCAGTAGACACATACACATGCACATGCAACACTTGTATACCAGAAACACAGCAGGACTCCAAATGAATGTGTACGTATTTCTAAATAATTGAACTGAATTTCAGAACAACTGACTGAGCATTTTAGCTGAATGAGTTTATAATAATAAAATTCTAAGGAATTCTAAATAATTTTAATAAAATAATGGATCCTAAATATGGTCTAGAGACTCGCCTGGTTGTCTGATGCAATCGAATCAGGATTTGATAAGTGCCAAAGCGGCCTGTTGATTGCAGCGATAGAAGCATCTGGAGCCTCGAGGGAGCCAGCTGCGATTACACACATTGCATTATTTAGCTTGAGTTACATGTGTGTCATGAATCCAACACTCCCCCCAAAATATGTGGATCCATTTGCGCTCATTAAAAATGTATGCAGTTTGGTAGGCAAACAGATTTTCCTGACTAAGAACTGATATTTTAGCGGATGGAGCTGGGTGGATGGCAGCGGAGGTGGGATACAAAAGTTACAGACAGGAAACGGATCAGCTTGGGTCATGGTACAGTATATCAGTTACCTAGACATAAATGTGACAATGCAGAGGTCCAGAAACGGCTGACACGGCTGGCCCTCTGAAAATGTGTTATATTCTTGTCTTTGTGTTTGTCATTGCAACATGAGAGATAAGACCAAAGGCCATGAAGCAATGCCCGGGTGCTTTGATGAGCTCACAATGATGAACGGACACTCTTCATCTCACGCATGCTGCTTTGCTGTATTTGGGGCTTTGATAGGCCCTAGTCACTTAACAGCCCAGCAATGCTGGCTATTCCAGGTTAATGCTTTCAATCAAACATCTCTGTGAGATTTTCTTTGCTGTGAAACATAAAAACAGCCTCCAGCTGACACTGATAGAGTGAGCGCACAGTCTCCATTGAACTGTTCTAATGTAATGCAGTTCTCAGCAACTGCCTGCACTGCAGACCATCTCTCACAGGCCCCACATCCAGCTTTCTACAATATCTGCACTTATGCATCCTTGTTGTGTTCTAAAATCGTTACTATTTTTTTTCCGTTTGTACATACCTACAGTATGTTCTCAAAACCAAAGAGAGCATTAATAAAAGGCTGACAAATTTTTGCAAAACTCACTGATTAGAGATATTAATTAACCATTCTTGAGTGAATTTAGGGGCGAGTGATTTGCAGACTGGATCAACACACTCATTAATACACGACTCCTGCAGTTAAGCTTATTACTTTGTGGCATTTATGACTCAGCCTGGTGTAAGCCTAGTGACAGCCAGAGGGATGAATCTGGTCTCTGCAATGTAACAGTTATATGGTCTTAATCCGGTTAATGTCTCCCTGGTGGAGGCACAGGTGTTGAGGAATTATGAGGCTGAGAAAGAGAGACGGACAACATCATAATGTTCTTGGCTGCTGTATTGGCAAACAGAGAGCATGTCTTGTCTTGTAATCAGAGGCTAAATGACACTTTGTAACTTTATCTGGGGTATCACTCTCTCTCTCTCTCTGGCTCTCGCTCTCTCTTTCTCTCCCTTTCTCCAACAGGAACACAGCTGGACTCCACATGGATGTGCACTTTAGCAAACTGTAAGTTAACCATGCACAGCTGCTCACACCACCGATTCTGACAGAATGGTTGTTTTTTTCTTAACTTTACTACAGTGGCACAAAAAGATGGCCCTGTGGCCATGCTTAAAAACATAGAGATCTGATCTGATTGCCCTTGATGTTCAATCCACAGTCACTGAGGGACTTCAGCACCAAGGTCAGCTCACAGCTTAACTGTGTTAAAGAGCTGATTCACCAACGCACGATAGGACAGCACCTCACACACACACACACACACACACACACACAGAAGAGGGAGGGGGTGAGAGAGGGAGAGAGAGAGAGAGAGATCAATAGGCAAGGCATTACTATTTTCTGGGGGACAGAGAAGGAGGCAGTCGTTGCTGACGCTTTCTCTGAACAAGATACCCTTTGAAAGTGTGTGAATGTGTGAAGGTGTGCATGTGATCGAAAACCTCAAGATTGTGTTTCTACGATTTAAACGGGTTAAAATACGAGCGGCGTGCTCACTACAGCATTACATCATTCAGAGAGCGCCCCCTCCACACACACACACACACACACGCGCGCGCGCACACACGAGTTTCATAGTTTACAGCGAATCACTAGGTGGCATCATCAATGAGCAGGCAAGCTAGGTTAAGGGACTTCGACTGTAGCACAGTCCTGCCATTCGTGTCGTGCGTCTCAGGGAGAAGACCGGGCGCTCGCTGTGCATCGCGGCAGGGACATTTGCGCGGGTGAGGGACACTGCGTCCTGCCGACACATTGGGGTTTTTTTGGGGGGTGGGGGTGGGGTGCTGGGTTTGGAGTAGTGGTCTCCGACCTGTGTTCATATCAAAGCCATATACCAGGTGCGTCGTGCTGCGTCTATCAGGACATAAACTTCAGCTGTGCGACAGAAGATGTTCGGCCTGTGCGCTGTCAGGACGCGGCGGTGCAGGGAGCTGGCACTGGTCGATGCTGCGCCACGGTCACTCCGGACCTAGATGGCTACCTCGTTAGGCGCGCTCGCGCAAGACAGGTGTCGGGGAAGTGACGTCACAAGCCGCGGAAGCCGGAGGCGGGCGTTTGGGAGAGCAAGATGGCAGCGAAATCTGACGGTCGGGGGCTCGCCACTGCCACCGGCTTTGCCCAGCTGCACAACCTGGACGAGGCGGCGGGCGGCGGCTGCGGCGAGGACTACCCGCGGGAGGGCAGCTCGCTGCACATCTGTCACTGCTGCAACACGTCCTCGTGCTACTGGGGCTGCCGGAGCGCATGCCTGCACTACCTGCTGGGCAAGGGGCGGGAGGGCGCGCGGCCGGCGCGGGAGGAGCGCCTCTGGCTGGACTGCCTGTGGATCGTGCTTGCGCTGCTCGTCTTCTTCTGGGACGTGGGCACCGACCTGTGGCTGGCGGCCGACTACTACGTCAAACAGGACTACCTCTGGTTCGGGCTCACACTCTTCTTCGTGCTCGTGCCGTCCGTGCTCGTGCAGATATTGAGCTTCAGGTGGTTTGTGCAGGATTACACGGGAGGAGGCTTGGAGTCCGTGGAAGGGCTGAGCAGCCGGAGAGCCACGGCGCGTTCCCGGGGCCGCGGCAGGTGCTGCCGCATCTCTGTCTGGGTCTGGCAGACGCTTATCCACATCCTGCAGATGGGACAAGTGTGGAGGTAAGCGCCGCCGACGGTTCAAAGTTTTATAGCTGAAGTAGCACACTTGTCCTTGTATTGCTTTTTCTTCACTGAGAAGGTTTTGATCAATTTGCCCTGGGTTCATTTGTCCGTTGCGATTGAAAGTGTCACCCGATTTAACCCGAGCGCTTCCCTGAGGACTATAGACACCAGTAGCTCTCCATCCCTGTCAGTCTTTCACTTGCGCATTTACGCATTTTAGCCCTTGCTTTTGATGCTTTAAAAGCGACCACAGGCATCTGGTATAAACCTCAGTGACCAGCAAGCGCTTCTGTGAGCTATGACGCTCGCCATTGTTAAGTTTTTACAGAGGGCAGAGATGCTGTTCTCCTGCATTGATCATCTCAGGTGGGGGGGGAAAAAAAACGAAAATAGTGACCAGGCGAGCAGACAGTATGTTGGATCGCTGTGTGTGGCTAGGTGCATGTGAGGATTCTCAGGCTCCACACACACACACACACACTCCCCCCCTCCTGCATGAGAGAACATCCTTGTGCGCGCGCAGCGGCGAGACGGACATCTGTTCACACGGACACCGCGTCCCCTCGGAGCGGCACAAGGCGCTACGTCACTCCAGTCGTTTGTCCTGCGCGACCCTTTTGGTGTCTTTTCATTCACTGTCCTAACAGAGTAAAAGTGCGCGTCATCCCGCACCAACTGACTGCGCTCCTGCTGCTCGATGCCTCGATTCAGAGAGATAAGCATCGGTGCAGCGAGCGCAGCAGCGGAGTGGGAGCGCTTGTGGCAGAAATCACACCAGGCTCCAGCGGCTTCAGACTTCCACTGATGCGCGCGTTAGTCGAGGAAAATTGCTTATCTTTCTCCTTTTCCCGCAGTGTATAGACGCAGTGCCAGCATTTCCCGAGCAGTGTGGGGATTGTGCACTGGAGAGGATGTGTGCGCTTTTGTCGCGACAGCTTGCTTCTCGTGTTCCTGTCGTGTTGTATTTGGGTTCGTGTGTGCTTGTTTTATTTACTGCGCCGTTTTTAAAAGACTAACTTCAAAGACACTCAAACGCTTCATGATTGGCATGATGTCATCGCTTTCGAGGTGGACTTATAGCTCTCTCTCTCTCTCTCTCTTACTCTTACTCTCTCTCTCTCTCTCTTGCACACACACATAGACTCTCTCTCTCTCTCTCTCTCTCTCTCGCGCGCACACACACACACACACACACACACACATACTGATTGTAAGATATCTATTAAATGTATAATAATAGACCACAGATTTCATCAGAAATGCAACAAGAACAAAATCACATCCAGCCCTGCTTGATTTCAGTGCCTCCACATCAAACAGATTCAATCAACAAAAGCCCCCTCCAACCCCCTCGCCCGCAAAGTGCCACCTGAGTAACATCACTCTGTGAGCTGTAATGTTGTTAATCTTATTTAATCCACCTGTTCAGGATCACACTGGGCTGCACTGCAGATCCCTTTTTATAGCCTTTCAGACATTAAGGCCACTGAATTGGGCGGGATTCCTCAGAACAGACATTAATTACTTCACTAAGCTCTCAGTCAAAGGCATAGCGCCCACTGTGACAACCGTCTCCAGATGGTGAGAAAACACTTCTGCTGAGAGTCTATTCATCCATGCATCTCATACCTGAGTCTCCCTGGAGTATCGCTGATGTTCGATACCTACTCTATATTCTCCCCAAAAATCAAATCAAAACACCTAGTATTATTTATAGATATGTATGTCTTTATCATATCATGATGCTTGAAGTTAGCCAACTAAGCCATTTGTTGCATTGTTTGGTCCTATTATACAGTATCAGTCAAAAGTGTGGACACACCTATAAATTTAGTGTTTTCAAAATTACACAATAACACATATGTCATTAATTAATTAAGTAATGACAGCAATAGTCAGTTGTTATTTTAAGACACGAAGGTCGGCTGTTCTGGAATAGTTCTTGCAAGAACAATATTGTCAAGTGCATTTGCAAAACCCATCAGCACCATGGTGAAACTGGCTCTCATGAAAACCATCCCAGAAAAGCAACCTATGCCGCAGAGGAGGAGTTTATTTAGAGTTACCAGCCTCAAAAATCACCAATTAACAGCACCTCAGATTGAAGGCATTATGAAGGCATAAGTAGCAGACACGTCTCAATATCAACTGTCCTAAGGAGATTATTGCATAGTTTGGATGCCTTCAGCATTGTTTTATAGTGTAGAAAAAAATAAAAATCAAGAAAGACCATTTCCACAAGGCCCATTATGACCATGAGTAATGTATAGCACAATATCACAATATCAAACAGATGTTTTCAGTGCTATGGTTTGCTTGAAGCTTACTGTAAATGAATTATTATAAAGCATATTTATATTCAAGCATATTCATATTTTACATATCATTAAATAACAAACTCCAGTACATTTGCTGAACAGGGTATTATTACTATTATTTTTTAAATTACTGTACAGTTAACCTGCTGAAACCCTGACGCTACCATTGTTTAACAGTTTCTCTTTAGATTTGCACTGTGGTCTTTTAATTCCAGGGTCAATGGTTTGATTCATGACTGGGGTTTCTGTCCATGGAAATTGTATGGTTTTCCTGAACTTGGTGGGTTTCCTATAGGTACTTTGATTTCCTCCCAAACATTTAATTGGGTTTTGTAAATTCCCATTGTGTGTGTGTGTGTGTGTGTGTGTGTGTGTGTGTGTGTGTGTGTGTGTGTGTGTGTGTGTGTGTGTGTGTGTGTGTGTGTGTGTGCGCCCTGCACGGGACTGGCACCCCATCCAAGGTAGATCCAACCTCATGCCCTGAGTCCCCTGGGATGGGCTCTATGCCTCCCGTAACACTGTACAGGGTAAGCGATATAGTGAATGATTGAGTGAGAAAGTGAGTTGTTTTCTGTATTATCAATTGATAACTATGAACTTCAAACTCAAGTTCAAAGTATCTTCAAACAGGATGAATTCTGGGAAAATAATTGTACGTAACTATACATAAGCTTATACGAGGATTTTACAAGTATATTGACAGTGTAGTTGGATGAAAATGTCAAGTGCTCATATGAGGACATTCAGTTCTCAAGAGATTAAGACACTGCACCACCAAAGATGTTCAACTCTATTGCACCGAATTAACTCATACTAATAGACACATTTCAGTGATTTATTAAACCAGATTTTTTTTTGCTAGAACATAAATTTAAACAAGAGATATATTTGTCTAAAATATTTGTTAAAAATAAACAGCACAAAAATGATCCATTGATTTGCAGATGTCAACATAATTACAACATCTTACAAATTTCAACACCTTACAAATAATCATGTAAATTTGTGCATGTTGCATGTTACCTGGATTTCAGAGTATTTTTTGGGATGCTTTTTTATGACACTTAGCATTTACATTTGAGCATTTGGCAGACACCAATTATTTATTTATTTATTTATTTATTTACTCACTCACTCATCATCTATACCGCTTAATCCTGTATTCAGGGTCACGGGGGCCTGGAGCCTATCCCAGGAGACTTAGGGCACATGGTAGGGTACACCCTGGACAGGGTGCCAATCCATCGCAGGGCACAGACACACACATACACTCACTCATTCACACACTACGGGCAATTTGGGAATGCCAATTAGCCTAACCTACATGTCTTTGGACTGTGGGAGGAAACCAGAGTACCCGGAGGAAACCCACCAAGCACGGGGAGAACATGCAAACTCCATGCACACAGAGACGGGAATCGAGCCTGGCCGGGGATCGAACCCGGACCCTGGCGGTGCAAGGCGACAGTGCTAACCACTACACCACCGTGCCGCCTATTTATTTATTTATTTATTTATTTATTTATTTATTTATTTATTTTTACATCTAAACAATTGAGGATTGAGGGACTTGCTCAAGGGCCCAACCTGGCACCTTCCAATCAGTAGTTCAACACCTTAACCACTGAGCTACCCCTGATCCCATCTTTCCTCTCAGCATCTTAAGGAAAGTTGGGCACACTGTTTAATATAAGTAGTGCCCAGCTCTGTGAGCAAGACAATCTGACAATCTTGCTTACTTTTATTGGAAAAGCCACCCAGGTGAGATAAAGAGATAAAGCTGCTCTGTGACTGTGCTATGCATTGTGCATTTGAGCCCCAGTGGTCGAAACAGTGTTCCAGAAGCTATTTCTAATCACAGTGACCTTGGTGTGGTACATGTAATTTAGTCTGCACTTCCTGGTGAATTGTGATTGCTCTTCATTTGTTATTATATTGGCTTATCTATAGTGAATTGAATAGATTATGGAACATCTCGGGGATAAAACAGTTATCTGAACTCGGCAACTGAAAACCTGTGTCACTGTGTCAAGAGTCTGATACACTGATGGAGCAGCTTAACACAATGCTATCACAATCCACCACTGCTTGACATGCTTTGTGCATTTGCTCAACATTCACAGGCTATGACACTGCTTTGAATCTCTAGGGAACACAGAGTACTCTCACTTTCACTTTACCTTAGGATCTGTCAATAGCATTTACAGGGCTTTCCCAATGTGTGTGCTACAAACCATAGAGCTTGCACGCATTTGCGCTATTGCAGCTCCCAGATTTTAAGCGGTCTTTGGATACACTTTTTCATGGCACGTATGAGATGAGATCATCAACTGTGACAAAGGGGATTTTTAAATAGGATTCGGGAGTTGGATGCAAATCCGCTGCTTGTGATGAAGACTATCTTTGCATAGAAGATGTAGAATGATCGACAGTATTAAAAAAAACAGTTAGGGCCACATTTGCGGTGCTTTAAGTCGCAGTACCTGGGCGGGTACTGTTGCCATCTCACAGTTTGATCCTGAGCTCCGGTTAAAGTATGTTGATGTGGTTTCTGTCCTTTTTCTTCTTTTATCCATTTGGGTTTCCATCAGGTTCTCTGGTTACTTCCAAGAACATGCCAGTGGGTGCATTGGCTATGCAAAATTGCCCCTTGGTGCCAATGTGCATGTACCTGATGCTGTGTAGTGGTCATTTCATCAAGGTTGGTTTTTCACACTAAGAAGTTTACCACGTATCCCGGCCCAGCATAACGTAGTCATTGAAAGTAAGTGAGCGTATAAAGTACCGACGGCCATCTGTCAGTTTGTAATACGTCAAGTGACCTGCTGTCGTGCTGCAGCCAAAGCCCTAAATTTGCACTCTCATTGTCCACTCTCATCCGGCAAAAAAGAATAAAAAACAAATACTGTATGTGGGATTCTAGAGCCACTGCATCCCTCACAAGCGTGTTGAAAAATAGCAGCACAGCAGGCAATCAAATACCAGTCATTTGCATTACAAAAGCTGTCAGTTATGATACAGTACAACCAAAGATGTTCATTAACTAAGCAGTTGAATTGGTAGCTTTGCCCAAGCCTTAGGCAGGCACTGTCTTCCCTAGTTTATCTCCAACTGCTTTCTGAACAGTAATGCTTCACTGAATGTCTTCTTGTCTGCTTACAACATAACCAGGAACTTGTACTGTATGAACTGACTACTTCTCAAGCCGAGCAGGTTTTCACTGTCATTCCTCAGTACATTGGACCAAAATGCCGTTTCCCTCCTCCGAACCGTGATACAGGACTACATAGTGCCGATACGCGACAGTGCAAGG